>JBBBDQ010000871.1:1525000-1617500 GCA_037127315.1 Ascarosepion bandense | reverse complement strand
TCGTGATCGAGAGGTCTAAGACGTTGCCAGATCAAATGGGAGCTGCCCCTATGTGGATAGGGGTCGTAGGTTGGAATCCTGTCGAATGACATATTTTCGTAATAAAAATTTATCGTAAAAAATCAGGCCAGTAGATATAAATATATAATACTGTTTAATTAAAAACATAATATCTACTTAAATATGAGTATTGATCAAAAATAATGCTCAAACGAATTATATATATATATATATATATATATATATATATATATATATATAGACTTGACATCCCGAATTCAGTCACTTTTCATCACCGTGAAGTGGCTTTCCTCTGTCTTTTCTACCAATTTTATCATGTCAACTGCTCTGCCAAGCTTTTTTCCTTGTGTCCCCTCCAAGGGAATTTAAGTGTGCTATTAAATTGACATCTAGGTGCCATCCATTTACCGTTGAAATAGTTAAATATAACCACTAACAGTTTCTTTGTCGCTCTTTCCGCCTATGGCACCCGTCTTCTTTTATTTATTTCCCTGATAAGTCATTCAGGTTAGTGCCATAAGTGATACACACGCTTAGGCGATCATGTCTCGAAAGAGACATGACTGACTGGGCAGAAGATTATCCCGCAGTAGGTTGCCATTGTTTTCTGCGGTAGACTGGTTACCAGCCAAGGTTATAGAACCCAGTCTGTCCTGTTATTTAACCCATAACTGGAGAGCAGAGACAGGTTAATACATTTCCCAAGGGTATTTGTGCATAAGTAAATGAAAGGAATTCAACCTGGAATTCGAACTCGGCTCACCGATTTGTCGTTCCGTGTCGATATCCATTGCTCCACAACGCACATCCAGTCCCTGATTAATACAATCTCCGAAACATTCAAATCTAACGTCAATTGCTATCTTCTATTTTCTTTAAAATCATTCATCTTTTATCATTTCTTCAATACCAACTGTATCCGTCTTTTCTCTCATTATAGCCACCTGCATACTAGTGGTGGTCCCGTTTTGCTTTGGGTGAAATGATTACATTATATATATATATATATATATGCACACACACACACACACACACACACACACACACACACATATATATATATATATAAATATGTACACTATTTACGCTCTCACACCCTGATTTTGTAAAACAGTAGGTACTCTAGCACGTACGCAACGTTCATTCAGCAATAAATTAAAACACTCTCAACTATTGGTCGTGTATAATGATAATATGCACGCTAAAAAGTCTGCCTCCTTCTACCGAGCGCCCATAGCTCAGAGGTGGAATCGCCGAATGACGTCAATTTGGTCGTTTTTCAATCCTGGGTTAAAGGCAATCGGCTGTCTAACCGTACTGATGAATCGTGATACAGCGAAACAGATCTGTATGCGGATGACTATATATATATATATAAATATAAATATGAAACATTTATTTACATTTACATATCTATAGGTATCATCATAAAATTGCGTATATACAGGTATATGATCAAGCGCGTATGATAATCTTGTTTGAGTATGTTTGTATGTTTGTGTGTATATGTATGTTTGTAATATATTTATATAATATACACAATCTGTTTTTACAATATAGATCATATTTAGAACTGACTAAATCGAACGCAGAGAAACGCTGATAAGAATTCTGATAAGATTATTGATAATAATAGACTATCATATGATTATGTCATATATAATATACCGCACAAGCATATATATATATATATATATATATATATATTAACGTGATTTAATATATATATATATATATATATATATATATATATATATATATAATATTAATTATATGATTTAATAATTATATATATGAGGGTGCACATATCTATAGTATATGTATATGTGATCAGTGTAGTATGAACAGGGCTATATATATATATATATATATATATATATATATATATATATATATATATATATACATAATCTCCTGTTAAGTAACTGCTTATTTAATAACAAGATTAAAGATTTAAATATTCTAAAATTACATTTAGACAAAAAAAATAATTATCCACTGCACCACAACGCACATCCTATTCTAGATTACATGTAGATAAAAATTGAAATTAAAATTTTAAAATAAAGATTAAAATATATTGTATAAATTAAAATTAAAAGAAAAATGAAAAAATATAAAAAAATTAAAATGCAGTTGGCAAACATTAAAGGGGCGCAATTCATATTAATAATAATATTTGCGGGGCAAAGAAAGAGAGCAAGGGGGAATGTAATTAAGTGAGGAAGAAGTGGGCAAACGAATAGAGGAGTATGTATTAATCAGGGTTTAAGAATACAAATAATTATTTTTTCTATGGCAGTCTGTGGTCATCAATTTCCAATAATATATGGATGAAGTAGTACTTTTGATGTATTTCAGTCAGTCAGTTGAGTGCCATACGTGATACACGCTTTGGGTGATCATGTCTCAAAAGAGACATGACTGATTCGGGAGAAGATTATCCAGCAGTAAGTTACCAATGCTTTTTGCGGTAGACTGGTTGCCAGCCAAGGCTATAAAATCCAATCTGTTCTGTTATTTGACCTTTAGCTGGAAGGAAGAGATGAACCCAATCTGTCTTATTGTTTAACCCATAACTGGAGGGAAGAGACGGATTAATACCTTTCCCAAGGGTATTTTGCGTAAGTGAATACAAGGAATTCAACTGGAATTTGAACTCGGCTCCCCGATTTATCGTTCCGAGCCGATATCTACTGCACCAGAACGCACCACATTGCTGTATTTACTGTTGTTTAAAGACAACATGTGATAATTAAATCTTATCTTCCACCTGTTAGAAATGCTTCCAATGTAAAATTTACCATAAATTATCATGCGAATAAATTCGAGCACAATAAACCATATTTTCGGACATACATTGACTATTCAACTGGCAGGTTTTATTTTTTCGGCATTTGCAATAACTTTTTGAAGGGTCATTGTCGTTATTAGTAGGGTGACTGATGTTATTTTTGTAGCCCAAACATTTCTTAATATCATAGATTTACGAGGTGAAATCTATCTATCTATCTATCTATCTATCTATCTATCTATCTATCTATCTATCTATCTATCTCATCTCAGTTTATTCATTTACTATCTATCTATCTATCTCAGTTTATTCATTTACTACTAACTATCTATCTATCTATCTATCTATCTATCTATCTATCTATCTATCTATCTATCTATCTATCTATCTATCTATCTAACTCAGTGTATTCATTTACTATCTATCTATCTATCTATCTATCTATCTATCTAGTTTATTCATTTAGTATCATCTATCTATCTATCTATCTATCTATCTATCTATCTATCTATCTAAGTCTGTTCATATCTATCTATCTAACTCAGTGTATTCATTTACTATCTATCTATCTATCTATCTATCTATCTATCTATCTATCTATCTTAGTTTATTCATTTAGTATCTATCTATCTATCTATCTATCTATCTATCTATCTATCTGTCTAAGTCTGTTCATATCTATCTATATAACTCAGTTTCTTCATTTGCTATCTATCTATCTATCTATCTATCTATCTATCTATCTATCTATCTATCTTAGTTTATTCATTTAGTATCTATCTATCTATCTATCTATCTATCTATCTATCTATCTATCTAAGTCTGTTCATATCTATCTATATAACTCAGTTTCTTCATTTGCTATCTATCTATCTATCTATCTATCTATCTATCTATCTATCTATCTATCTATCTTTTTTTTCTACGTCGTTGCTACGACTCTGAGCTTCATGCGTTAAACCTATTGTAATAGATTTTAATTTACTTCAATTAACTTAATTACTTACTTTCTTTTTCACACAAATCCCTTTATACGTTTGCTTTTCTTCCTCCTCTCGTAATTTCCCACTTAATAATACTATTAATGATGAATTAATCTCCCAACATTTCAATTATTTTTAATTTTATAATTTTAATTTTATCATTTCACTTTTATGTTTTTAGCTATTTATGTTTATGCAGTCTATTTGAATTTTACACTTGTTTTTTAAAAGCAGTAAGCTAAATTTATAAAATTTAACTCCCACGAATATCGATTGAAGTTAAATTCAAAACTATTAAACGGTCAGTTTGTAATATACACCTGATGATTTTACAGCACATGAAACTCGGAGTCATGTCATTGAGGTAGGACAATATGTACATTTATATATATATATATATATATATATATATAAAATAACTCTCTTCATACTAGTTTCTGCACCGTTTTATTAACACCTGAATAATAATATTATACATCTGTGTGCCCTCTTATATATATATATATATATATATATATATATATATATATATATATATATATATTTACATATATATATATATATTATTAAACTGTTATATATAATAAAATGTTGAATTCGAAAACATTGTCAGAAGAATTTAATAAAACTTGTTTGAATGGATTCTTCGTGCATATTTCCTTTATGAACCTTATATAGATACCTAAAAAACTCGCTAAAATATAAATAAATTCATAAAAAGTAGGCAAAACATACTAAAGATGTTGTTATCGTCAGATATTTTTGTGTTATTTTTAAGTGGGAATATTAAAGTATGTTTCGATGTGAAAATATTTTTATCCTTTTCAGATCGTGGAAATTTTGATTAAAATCTTCTTTCACTGGTAAGATCATTAAGTTATACGGGGAATTTGACTTTTGTCAGTGGAAGTTCTTGTAAACATCAGATAAAAGATACAACCCAAAATGCCAAATACAGGTGGAGGATAACAGAACCAAACAAGTACAAGAATTTAAGTACCTGGGAAGTGTTCTAACAGGAGATGGAAAGTGCGACACGGAAATCCGAAGGCGAATTGGCATGGCAAAGGACGCGTTTCAGAAGATGAGCAAAATACTAACACACAGGAAAATCTCAATAGAAACGTAGAAAAGAGTTCTAGACTGCTACGTGATGTCAGTTCTTCAATACGGCTGTGAATGCTGGACAATATCATCGAAAATGAGGACAAAACTGGAAGCGGCCGAAATGTGGTTCTACAGAAGGATGCTACGGATATCGTGGACTGAGCATACAAGCAACGACGAGGTGTTATAAAGAATGGCAACAAAAAGGAAATTGATGCTGAGCATCAGGAAGAGACAACTGAAGTTCCTGGGACATGCAATGAGGAAGGAGAGCCTGGAGAACCTGATACTGACTGGTCGGATAGAAGGAAGGAGAGACAGAGGAAGGCAGCGGATGACGTATTTGCAGGGACTGATCAGGTGGATGACGGAACGGGGGTTGCCAGAAGCAACAGGAGCAAACATACTAAGAGCCACAAGGAATAGGGAGACGTGGAGAGACATGATCGCCTACGTCCTGAAGGGACAGGGCACATAGAAGAAGAAGAAGGAGAAGAAGAAGAATTGTTGGACTTTAATTAAATTTTACGACTTATCCAGAAATGAATCTTATCATATTTTAAATGTTTCTTTTCTTTTTATTAGAAAATATTGGGAAATATTTTTTATACATTTTTATCTATAACTTATTTAATTTTATGACAAATGTTTGAGAAATTCTTATTTGTTTCTTTTATTTATATTTGTTATATATTATCAGATAATTTAAATCTGCTATCTTTTTGGTTAAACAGGGCCACCTCCCTACAACGTTAGAGAAAATATACTTTTAATTATAAAATAAAAAATGAAAGAAAACTAAGACATTATTTATTTCGAAATGCTTTTAATTGCTTTTATGAATGGATAGATACTATTGCCTTAAGGACGTTTTTTTACTGAATAATCAACTTTTGGAAAAATTATTTTCATTAAAAAATTAGAAAAATTTACAAACTTTTAAAATTCGGTATTAGTTTGTAGTAGCCAAGCTTAATATTTTTGGTTGTTTAAATCTATATTGTATCAGAATAAATGAAAAACTCTTAATAATTCAACGACTCACAGTATTTAAAACAAAAATGAATTATTTTATGTGTGTATAAAAGTGTCATCCATAGTCAATCAGTTAAGTGCCATACGTGATACACGCTTTGGGCGATCATATCTCGAAATAGACATGACTGACTGGGCAGAAGATCATCCCGCAGTAGGTTGCCATTGTTTTCTGCGGTAGACTGGTTGCTAGCCAAGGCTACAGAACTCAATCTGTTCTGTTATTTAACCCATAACTGGAGGAAAGAGTCAGATTAATACATTTCCCATTTGAATGCAAGGAAAAGGCATTGGGAAAGGCATTAATCTGTCTCATCCATAGATATTATCAGAAAATAAATGAGAAACCTATATTAAATGTAAAATTTATTTGTAATATTCTGAACAAGCGTCTTTGTAAGTAAAACTCTAAAGTCAAATTACCTAAAATGCAGAAAAATATATGAATGCTCAACATATTTTAAAATTGTAACATTAATTTGTAGTTGAACAAATTATATATAAAAAAAACTTTTACATTGTATTCGAGCTGTAATTATCCACAATAGTTAAATTTTCTCAAATGCCAGGCCGTCTATAAATCACTCAACACGTCAGAAATAACCACTCTGTTTTAAATAGGATGTTTTTCTGTGATATTTAAGTAACAGTTATTTCAGTTCAGTTTAATTAAACGTTAAATCAGTTAACGGTTGTAAAATAACGTTCCAGAAAAGTATATTTTTGAATGATATTTTAGTAAAGATAATTATGTTGTTTTAATCAATTTGTCAATGTGGACGAATTTATCATTTTACAAGTTTGTAGAAAAAAGATTCCAGTCTGTTTAAATGCAGTTTTAAATTCATCAGAATATTTTTCTTATTAGGAATATTAAATTTAATTTACTAGCTTCAAATTAAAATTAAAGCTTGAGTAGTATTTTTTAAAAAAATGCATTTTAAACTTTAGGTATAGCTCTTTTTAGATGTGTGTGTGTGTGTGTGTGTGTGTGTGTGTGTGTGCGATTGATGTTTTTCATTTATTATTCCGTTTTTTATTTTTTATTACTTATTTATTTGATAAGCATATTTGAATTGACGCTCTGTTTAATTTTAATCACTATATTTATATATTTTCGTATACTTTCGATATATCTTAATAAAGAAGAGATCTGATAGTTTCATGATAAAATCGTATATTATTTGAATCTATTACATAACTGTATTACGTATACTTCCCAAGAACAAATCTTATTTTAATTTTGCTCATTTGTTTAGTCCTAATTTAAATTTCGAGAGATACTACATAGATTTTTTTTTTTTGGCAAAATTCAATATTAAAAGCATTTTCGCTAATTTTAGCTTAATCCAATAGATAGTGCTGTAATAATTTCCTCTTACACTGAAAGGAAACTAAAAGACCTCCTACAGAAGGTAACTGAAGAACGCAGAAAGAAAGGACTACAAATAAACTACAAGAAAATTAATACAAGGTCATCAGTAGAAACAGGATCCCAAAATGCCAACTACTAGCGGGGGACACTAAAATCAATCACAAAAATTTAAATACCTGTGAAGTGTTCTAATCGAAGACGGAAAGTGTGACACTGAGACCCGAAGGTGAATTGGCATAGCCACGAGTGAATTCCAGAACTTATAGTAGAGTATTGAGAGACAGGAATATTTCTCTTGAAACAAAGAAGACAATACTGGATTAATATGTGATATCTTTGGCTGCGAATATTGGACAATATCCTCAAAAATGAAGAAGCGACTTGAAGCAACTAAAATGTGGTTCTACACAAGGATGCTGGGAATACCATGGGCCAAACATGTGAGTATCAGAGAGGTTTTAGAGAGAATGGAAACGGAAAGGTAACTGACAGTTAATATCAGGAAAGATCTCGGACATATAATGAGGAAGGAGGACCTGGAGAATGTTATTCTCGAAGGACAGCTAAAGGGAAAGATAGAGGAAAAGGCAACGCAAAACATACTTGATAAGTTTGAGCAAATGGATGGCAAAGCATGGTTTGGGAGGGGTAGCAAGAAAAAAGCGTTAAGAGCTACAAGGAGCGTTAAGAGCTTCAAGGAGATGTGGAAGGCCATGATCATCTACCTCCTGAAGAAACACGGCACATAGAAAAAGACGATCTATCTTTTTAAACAGTGTTATGGATGAGACAGTTGTTGAGCATCCTAACGTTCTATGTCCCCAAGGTAATCTTTTCTTTGTTGCGCACAGTCGCCTGTTGCTCATGTCTTTCCTTCCCGGGCGAGAGACACATGTTGGGAAAAAGCGTCCCCTAAACTGCAAGAAAACCGAATGCATGGTTATCAGCAAAAAGAGCAGCCCAAAATGCCAATTATATGTGAGGGACTCTAAAATCAAGCAGGTACAGAAATTTAAATACCTAGGAAGTGTTCTAACAGAAGACGGAAAGTGCGACGCTGAGATCCGAAGGTGAATTCGCATGGTGAAAGAAGTATTGCAGAAGTTGGGTAAAGTATTAAGAAACAGGACAATTTCACTAGAAACAAAGAGGAGAGTACTGGATTGCTATGTGATGTCAGTTTTTCAATATGGTATTGAATATTAGACAATATCTTCGAAGATGGAGGAAAAACTTGAAGCATCTGAAATGTTGATCTAGAGAAGAATGCTGCGAATATCATGGATCGAGCATGTGAGCAATGACAAGGTTTTAGAAAGGATGGAGACGAAAAGGAAATTAATAGTGAGCATCAGGAAGAGACAACTAAAGTTCCTGGGACATGCAATGAGGAAGGAGGACTTGGAGAACCTGTTACTAACATGCCAGATAGAGGGGAAAAGATACTGAGGAAAGCAGCGATAACATATTTGAAGGACCTGATCAGGTGGAGGACGGAACGAGGTTTGCATAGTGCAACAGGAGAAAGCGTGCTAAGAGCCACTAGGGACAGGGAGATGTGGAAAGCCATGATCGCCTACGTCCTGAAAGGACATGGCACATAGAAGAAGAAGGAGGATGAGACATAGCTGTGAAACATATGTTTAAATTCATAATGTGATACCAAAGAGGAACGATTGCCATGAAAATATTTGAAGAAAAAGTGTCGGAAAAGTATATTACGGCGGTGGGAGAGTCACTGATCACGAAATGCTACATTAGGACCGATAACGTTGCAGAGCCTTCTTTGGATTTTATCTAGAATCTTTAGATATATAGCAGGAGCACTAGACTAAATCTGGCAACGAAATTCGATGCAGGTACGAATGAGAGGCTTATAAAAATGAGAGGATTATAAATGTGCAAAATGGTTTCTGGTGAGAAAAAATTATATACCACAACAACTTTCCTAGCAGTACAACGAGTAAATGTTTCAATATATTCCGTCAACTTCATGTCTGAGGAAAATAGAAGGCGGTGGGAAAGTGGTTGAAACAAGAAGGAGCAAAGATTAGACCACCTGGAACTACGCATTAGGCATATTTACAGTAGGCCGGAAAGGTTCTCTATCGTGGAATGAAAGCAGATTTGTTGAAAAGGTGTTAAAATTTACAAGTCATTGACTGCCCACTTAACCATTGAGTGGAAGTCTTTCTGGAGTAGTTGGCAGTTTTAGTTTAACTGACGTATTAGACACGCCAGACATTCTATTAAGAAAGGGTAAATATTTTTTCCTCTGCATATGTGCCTAGTAATAATAATAATATTTCAGCATGCCTTTATATATATATATATATATATATATATATATATGTATATATATAGCGTGTTTAATGATAATATACACGCTAAAAAGTTTGCCTTCTTCTACCGAGCGCTCAGAGGTAGAATCACCGACTAACGCCAATTCGGTCGAGTTTCAATCCTGGGTTAAAAGTAATCTGATGTCTAACCGTGCTGATGAGCTGTGATACAGTGAAACATCTGTCTGCGGATGACTATATATATATATATATATATATATATATATATATATATATGAGTGTGTATCTTTGAATTTTGATGTGTACTCGCGTGTTCAGGCGTCTTTTGGTGCATGTGCGATCAGTCACGATTTAAGGAATTAGAAAAATTTTTTTTAGAAATTAGTCTTTTTTTTTAGAATCATATCGCCCCAAGAAAGGTATTTTACTCCCACTGTTTTGCATCGGGTTACATAGGTGGAAAGTTATGAGAAAGAGCGACAGGTTACAGGGGGTGTCAGGAAGAGGTTAAGAGAAGGATGATAATACTGATGAGAGTGGCATGGACGGAGAAGGGAGCATGAGAGGATGCAGGTTAGTGAGGTAGGAGATGACTATTGACTTTACATTTAAATTCTTGAAGATTGTAGCTATCAGGGAAGCAAGAAAACGGAAGGGAATTCTACAGGCGGGAAGTGCGAGAAAAGATGATGCAGGAGTAGAATTTGCGTTTACAATTTATTGGTTTCACACTAAAATGGTAGGACCTAGTTGATAAACTTGTGGCTCGAGTAAATTTATATATAGAAGGCACCAGTGAGCTAAGTTCATCGTAGCAGAAGTGTGAAAGTATTTGTAGAAGAGACACAAGGAAGCAGCATTGCATAGGTGAGAAAGTGATTATATCTGAGCTGCTAAGTCGAGATCTATTACATTACAGATTCTCCGTTGGATTTTGTCAAGGACCCCTAGGTGGATAGCAGGAGCACTCGACCAGATATGGCAGAAGTATTCAATGCACGGGCGGATGGTAGATTTATATATGTGCAGGATTGTGTCAGACGGGAAAAACTTCCTGGCTCTACACAGAGAACCGACTTTCTTAGCAGCGGATTTAGCTATGGATTCTATATAGTGATTCCACTTGTCTGTTGTGAGAGTTAAGCCGAGGAAACACAGTGTTTTGCTTTCAGGGAGACTAGCCTGATCCATGCTAATGGGAGGTAAGAGCGATTGTCTGTTATGTCTTATTTAAAAATTAAAAACATCCGTCATAGTGCAAGCATAAATCGTGAGAAATTGAAACTAAAACAACAACGATAACAAAAACCCGCCTGTGTATTGAATACTGCTGTCACATCTGGTCGGGTGGCACTGCTATTCACCTGGGGGTTCTTGACAAAATCCAACGGGGAGTCTGTAATGTAATCGATACCGACTTGGCAGCTCGGCTGCAGTCTCTATCTCACCGGCATGGGGTCGATTCCCTGTGCCTCTTCTATAAATACTTTCACGGTTTCTGCTTCAATGAATTTGGATCACTGGTGCCCCTTAGTATGAATTTACACGAGCTACTAGATTAGCAACTAGGTCCCACCATTTTACAGTGAAACCGATAAAATGTAACCGCAATTTCTACTCTAACAGCTTCTTTTCACTCATTTTCCACCTATGGAATTCCCTTCCATATACTTGCTTTTCCGACAGCTACAATCTCCAGGAATTTAAATGTAAGGTCAATAGACATTCCCTATCACACAAACTCGCATCCTTTTTCTCAATCTCTTTTTTCCATCCACTCCACCCCCATTACACATTCTCATCCGTCTATTACCCTCCTCCTGACTTTCCATATAACTAACCCCTCTGTCTCATCACTTTCTCCTAAATAACCTCTGCGTAACAGTGGCAGTCGTATGCCTTGCTTGGGGTGAGATGATTAATAAAAAAAAAGAATTACTCCTTCATAATCAGCCAATGAAATTTTCTGTCCACCATCGTATATGTTGGTAAATGGGACGAGAAATGGCAGGCAAATTTTATCAACTTCAAAACAAAACTGCTGTTTTAAGAAATTTTTGAAAACTATTTTTTACCCTAGGTGTAACCCACTTCTTAGAGAGCAACACGTTGTGCCTTTGCTTTTCATCTGAAACGAAGTGGATGGGATATGTTGAATCAATTGCTAGGTCTTCTGTTAAAAATGCTTGTTCACTGTCATGCCATATCATTTTTTTTTGTCATAATTTATTTTGCAATCTATACATCTACACTTTTAGCTTCCTTTCTTTCACCATACGGTCAGTTTTAGACCCACTGAAGTGACAGGGTGTAATCGATTTAAAATATTATCGTTATCTTCTTCCGGACATTTATTCATTTTCGTCATTTCTTTTCTTTTTTCTTCTTTTCTCCATTTAACTTTTTCTTTCATTTCCTTTTCTGTTTTTACTTTTTTTTTTATAATCCTGTCGCCGTAAGCAAGGCATTTTACTGCCGCTGTTGTGCAGGGGGTTACATAGAAGAAATGTTATTAGGAGTGAGAGGTTGCAGGGGGTGGTCATGAAAAGAGTAGAAGGAAGAGAATAATGATGAGAGTGGGGTGGACGAAGAACAAATCATGAAAGGGAGGATGTAAGTTAGTGAGACAGGAGATGACTATTGACTTTACATTTAAATTCTTGGAGATTGTAGCTGTTGGGAAAGCAAGCAAACGAAAGGGGATTCCACAGGTGGGAAGTGTGAGAAAAGAAGCTGTGGAGTAGAACATGCGTTTACATTTTATTAGTTTCACAGTAAAAGGGTGGGACCTAGTTCTTAATCTTGTGGCTCAAGTAAATTCATAAATAGGGGCTACCAGTGAGCTAAGTTCATCGGAGTAGAAGTCGTGTAAGTATTTGTAGAACTGACACAGGGAAGCCATATTGCGCCAAAATTATAGAATTAATTGAAACAATTGCTTCCTTTCTTTCACCATACGGTCAGTTTTAAACCCACTGGCGTCAGAGGGTGTAATAGATTTTTTTTTTCAAATTAAGTCATTTGCAGTAGTGTACAGTAATAGGAATCTATTTTGGGTGTATGATGAAATTTCTTAGATCCAAAAAAAATATTGCGTCATTTGTGATTGCATCAGATTTGTACCACGTCCAAAGACTATTGTCTCCAGTGTCTGCGATGGACGTTATTCTAAGGACGCGTGCAAAAATTGAACATATTAGCAAGCCTTACAGAGAGATCGCGGATATTATTGGTGTCAGCCTTTCAGCTGTCAGTCGGGTCATCAAGGCGAAAAAACAAACTGGATTCATGAGTCCAAAATGTTAAGGAAAATGCAGTCGGAAGAGAAAAACAACTCCAAGAGACGACATATTCGTGATCAGGGAAAGTGTGAAAGATCCTAGAAAGATATTATTCGTTATGTTTCACTTAACTTGCACAAAAGTGTATTCATTTGTGCATTGATTACTACTATATCTAGTCTAGTGCTTCTTCAATATATATATATAGAGAGAGAGATTAGTGTGAAAATTATAAAAAAATGTGTCTGTAATGTAACTGATCCTGACCTGGCTTCACTTTTCCACTGACGGTTATTCGGATGAGCATTCACTCTTGCGGTGAGACTGGCAACTAGGTCTCACCGTTTATGTAACCTTCTGTCTCATTCTAATGGATACTTCTTTCACTCATTTATCTTGTAGACTTCTCTTGCCTTGTTCCCTGTTACCTTCAATCTACAAAAAAAATTTAATGCAACGTTAATCACTATCTTCTGCTTTCCAGATAAATCATACATATCACTTATATCAACCAAGATGAGAACAAAAGTTCGAAATAATTCCAAGATTATTGAAAAATTACTCCTCTCAGAAATAAATACAAATTATGACAAGTGACACGAACGATGTGCGTTGTGGTGCATTGGATATCGGCTCGGAAGGAGAAATCGGGGAGCCGAGTTCGAATTCCAGCTGAATTCAATGCATTCACTTACGCGCAAATACCCTTGGGAAAGGTATTAATCCGCCTATTCCTTCCAGTTATGGGTTAAATAACAGGACATATTTGGTTCTATAGCCTTGGTTGGCAACCAGTCTACTGCAGAAAGCAATGGCAACCTACTGCAGGATAATCTTCTGCTTGGGCGATCAAGTCTCGACATGATCGCCCAAGCGTGTATCACGTATGGCACTCAACTGACTGACTGACACGAACCTACTAACATAATCCAGTCCTAAAAATCTATCTGATATTAAATATAAAAAAGGCTAAAAAATACACCACTAAAGTCCTTAATGACAATATAGTAGTTGGATATACATCTGTCAATATCATCTAATGGTCATGAGTTCGATCCATGAACTTGGTAATGACGAACCAAATTCCAATATGAAAAAAGAATAATTGATTTCACAGGATATTTCGCAATAATCAACGAGATAATCTACATCAGCCAATCTATGGACACCTGATGATGACCAGAGCGTACTTGATCGAAGCGTTGTATCTGTTATAACAACTATATCAAGATAAGAACAAAAGTCCAAAATAATTCAAAGATTATTTAACAATTACTCATCTCAGAAATAAATACAAATCATGTTCCATATTGTTTTTTCTGCACACGTGACTAAAATCTTCTCATTCTGTAGCCCTTTACGTCCTATTGTCATTGTCTCCCTACTTGGGGTAAAACAGTCCTTCACAAGATCATTAAGTTAATTATGAATTTCGACTTAATCATGATGATTTGGGCATCTTTAGTTTCCGGCAGCAAACTTTATTAACATTTTAGCGATTTCTTTCTAGTGAAAAACTCTACTGTTTCAAAAATTGCCGCGTGTCTCGTTCCAATCTTCCTCGGAATATTAAAATATGCTCATCTTCATTTAGTGGTTGGACAAATAGGAAGTTTTAAAATTTATGTATCTTTTGAATGTCTTTACTTATGTTAAAGTTGGTCATAGTAATTCATTTGGTTTTCAGCCATTGTTTTATTCTGTTAGCGTTTTCCAATTTCTCATGTATTTATTTAGGTACCTCCACTCGGATCGATAACAAAGGCAGATAGTATGAATAAAAAAGGTTCCAAACTTAATAAAACAAACTTTTTCCCTCAAAATTTGTATATTATTATTAAGAGGAAAGTTCAAAGTAGTTTTTAATTATTTAAAAAAAAATTTTAATCCATTCTAACATTTTCGAAATTTTGGCAGAAGTTTTGTTTTGATTGATTTTAGAAACGTTTACTAGTGTTTTACAATAGACACCAATTTTTTGCCTTTTAGGTTAAAAACACATTAATTTGGAAATTCTCGCAAAAATCAAATAATTGTCGGATTGTAAGGAACCTTTCAGTATTCATTCACAAATAAATGAAATTACTTCTAAAATTATTATTTTTTAAAAATCTTGATAAAAATATTTTTTTTTACCTCTGTTAACCCCCCTTCACGTAAATCCCTGAAATGTTAAAAAAATCTTAAATACTTGCAAACTTTTGTTTAATTACCTCAACGCAGGACTCATTGGTAAATATAAATCACCTATTTTTTTTATCTTAAGTTTGCAATCACTACCCGAAAACCTTCTCCGAAGAGTAAAATAAAAAATGCAATAAACATTTAGGTATCGAAAAATCAGTGAAGGTACCTATATTTATTTATGTGCTTCAATGAAAACCAATACATTAGACTTGTTAAAAGCTCATATTAAAGAGAGAATTCTGATATATTCGACTTTTCTAAGTATTTATACTACTCGACCGCCTTGACATATTTGGGAAAGACTTAAGAGTAATTAAGAATCTTTACTGGCTGCAAACCGCTTCTATACGGACAGGTAATGAATTCAGCAGATATACAAAGATAGAAAGTGGGGTAAGACAAGGATGTGTCTTTTCACCGGATCTGTTCAACTTGCAGAACGAAAATATTTTGAGGACCCTAGAAGTTATGCCTGGATTCGTCATCAGAGGCCACAATTTAAACAATCTAAGGTACACAGATGATACAGTGCTGATAGCAGACAGTGAAAGGAAACTACAAGACCTCCTACAGAAGGTAGCTGAAGAGAGTGACAAGAAGGGATTACAAATAAACTGCAAGAAAACCTAATGCATGGTCATCAGTAAAACGGGCAGCCCAATATGCAAAATACAAGTCGGAGATACTAAAATCAAGCAGGTACAAAAATTTAAATACCTGGGAAGTGTTATAACAGAAGATGGAAAGTGCGACAGAGAGATCCGAAGGCAAATTGGTATGGCGAAGGAAGCATTCCTGAAGTTGAGTAAAGTATTATGAAACAGGACAATTTCACTAGAAACATAGAAAAGCGTACTGGATTGCGATGTGTTGTCAGTTCTTCAATATGGCAGAGAATGCTGGACAATATCAATAAAGATGAAAGAAAAACTTGATGCAAAAGAAATGTGGTTCTACAGAAGGATGCTGCGAATATCATGGATCGGGCATGTGTGCAATGATGAGGTTTTGGAAATGATGGAAACGAAAAGGAAATTAATACTGAGCATCAGAAAGAGACAGCTGAAGTTCATCGGCATGCAATGAGGAAAGAAGGCTTGGAGAACCTGATAGGCCAGATAGAGGAAAAAGAGACAGGGGAAAGCAGCTGATAACATATTTGAAGGACCTAATCAGGTGGGTGATGAAACGAAGGTTGCATGATATAACAGGAGAAAATGGGTAAGGGCCACCCGGAATAGGGAGAGATGGAAAGCCTTGATCGCCTACGTCCTGGAAGGACAGGGTACATAGAAGAAGAATATTATTAATATGACTAACAAAAATACTAACAAAAATATCAATCATTATATACATAAACTGTTCAGTCATCAAAGGTTGTTTTCATCCAGACCGCAGACAACCACTTTTCCCCACTGATAAAACACTGAAAATCCAAATTTGTCCAAATAAATTATATCTCTGAAAATTATAGGCGAAATATTCCATATTATAGTTTTCTGTATAATACTTAGTACATGATCCTAAAATTATTTTCATTGTCTTTTATCAATTCGCTCCAAATAAGATGATAAAGTCGCTAAGACGCAAGGAAGTTACTGAGAGTGAGGGATACTAAGTAAACGTTATTGAAATGGAAGGAAAATAAGAATGACCAGGATTCAAAAAGACAGAAGATGACGTTTGGCGTTACTTTTAATTTTTTGTATATTGTACTTAACAGGAAAATAAGGAAATGGGAGACAGTTCGATCGGCGATAAATTCAAGAAAAGAAATTATTTGAATAGAATTTGCATCTAGGTAATTCAACAGTAAAATTATGAGACCTTACTAGAATTTCTCTTAACTTCATGAAATTGAGGTACCAAAGAAGAAGCCTCATCAAAACAATTAGAATGAAATCATCTTGAAACTAGAAAGAGCAGTCAAAGACCGCAAATCTCCGCCAAGACAATACCGACATCAGTAAGTTGAGTGCCATACACGCTTGGGCGAGCATGTCTCGAAAGAAACATGACTGACTTTTTTACCATTCTGTCTGCATTGCGTGGACAACTATTTGATTAGTAGTAGTATAAAGTACTAAAATCTAAAGCAAAGTATTCGGAGTTTTATCTGATATAATATACATATTTGGCTCTGTAAATAGATATTATTTACATCGAGCCCTACACCTGGTTCATTTGTAATATTAATAAAATTAATATTAAAAGGATCTGGTTTTGGGGATTTTATCTCCATATTATTTTTTATTTTATTTAATATATATATATATATATATATATATATATATATATATATATCCCTACTGTTATGCTGATAAAAAAAAGTGACAAGAGAGAGGCAGTGTCGGCCCAGTTCATTAGAGGAAACATATCGAGGCAGGGTCAGCTCAGTTCATTCTTTTTACTACAATTTATGAAAGGTCTTGACGCGTGTTTTGGTCTTTCACAGTGTCTTATTATTTTACTGTTTTCCATGTCGGCGAGTAGGAAAGTATATATATATATATATATATATATATATATATATATATATCCTTTTTATTATAATGAGACTGTTGTATACATACATACATACATACATACACATATATATATATATATATATATATATATATATATATATATCCCTCCTGTCACGCTTAGGGTTTGGGGTTATTTTTCCTTATATCTTATTGTAAGATACTGAATAGTAAGTCCACCAATATATATGTTCTCGTCATTTTAGATGGCATACCGATATAAATATTTTGCCTTCATTTTTGACTATAGAGGCCTATACGTGACAAGAATAATAGTAATAGTAAAATTGTACATACAAATAGAGCTTGCCCTTAACGAAGAGCAATGTTTGTGTAAAATGGGTGTGATCTTAGGGTGCTTATTTTTGTTTTATTTTCTTTTACAAAGAAGTCCAGTGGAAAATGTCATGATGCCATTTATGACATTAGGTCTCTGGCTGGGACTCGGAAGTAATGGGTATGCAAAAAAAAAAAAAAAAATCGAAGATAATAATAATAATAATAATAATAATAATAATAATAATAATAATAATGACAATATTTAATAAGTTGTTTTTTTTTAACCAGCGTCTTTCTCTTTGAATTTCAATCGCATCTCTGTCAGCTATCACTTGGCAACCCATTTAGGAGAAGGAAAACTCCGAACAACAACCAGCAACTCAAGGTGTTAATCGTGTCGAGGAATGAATGGCTACTGCGTTATGAGGTCATAAACGATTCCCTACAGGCTTCGGAACCCTGTTTGTAAAAGACCGTTACCCAACGTGCCGGGTAACTTTGGGTGGACTTTTTGATCCGTGCGTCACTTGAGGGAAAAATATGAGAATTGCAAATAGAAATAAAAATTCCAGTATAGCTCTGCCAGTGGTTAAACAGAGAGCCCGTCTTTCAGGAGGGAACCTACCTGTGGTCGAAAAATCTGCCATAGGATCAAACTCCTATACAAACAATGAATCTTCAGATCCCCACAACCAGGATAATTCTAATGATGGCCTTGAAAATTCTCCAGCTAGAACTATAAATGGTCTCGTGAAGAGTAAAAAGTCGTTATGATTGCATTTCATGAAGGCTTACTCAAACATCAAAAATTATCACTTGCCAAACATGACATTTTTTTTTAATCATCTCACCCCAAGCAAGGCATTCCACTGCCACTATTGCGCATGGGGCTACATAGGGGAAGGTAAAGAGAAGGAGTGGTTAGACATAGGGAATGTCAGGAGGAATGAATGTTAGACATAGGGAATGTCAGGAGGAATGGGAGCAGGTTAGTGTGTTAGGAGGTGTCTATTGACCTTACATTTAAACTCCTGGAGATTGTATCCGTCGGGGAAGCAATCGTGTGGAAGGGAATTCTACAGTCGGGAAGTGCGAGGAAAGAAACTGTTGGAGTAGAAGTTGCGGTTGCATTTTATCGGTTTCACTGTAAAAGGGTGGGGTCTAGTTGCTAATCTAGTATCTCGTGCAAATTCGTATTTAGGGGGCACCAGTGATCTAAGTTCATCGGAGCAGAAGACATTTGGCGAGAAAAGGTTGGACAAACCAAAAAAAAAAATACATTGACGAAAATAAATTAGCCAATGTACGAAGATACATCATGCGAAATAACCGATTGACAGAGGCTGAAATTAATGAGATAAAAAGAAATGCAAACAGAATAGACGAATCAACAAAATATGAAAAGGAACCGGAATTAGAAATAAAAAGTAGTAATATCAAACAACCCACAGGTCATAATGTAGAAACTGTGATACACACAAATCACTGTGAAGATAATGCTGTAAGTTTAGAAGGGCTGGAAAGGTGTGATCTGTGTCAGTTAGAAAACGCTAATAAAACGAATTCAAATCACATTGAACAGAATTATTTCACGGAAAACAAGAACAGTATACAAGAATCCAAGGAAGAAATCAAGAACCATATAAGTCAGATACAAAATATTGCAATGGAGGAATGATAACCACTTCCAAAATTACAACCAACAAAGTATAATCTCGAAACTATTAAACTCCACAATGCAACACTCAAATTAATTTTAGATGAAGAAGACACTCATATAAATCTCAATGAAGCAATATATACATCAGCAATAGAAGCAACAAAAAAAAAACTGAACATCAAATTAAAAACAAGGCAGCTCGCAGACATGAAGATCCACCTTGGAAAAGAAAAATAGAAAAAAATTCGAACAACTCAGAAGTGAATTATCGTACTCGATGAACTGACAAGAGGAATAAATGTAAGAACTCGAAAAGGCAGAAGAGTCGAAAGAAAATACAACATTAGAAATGTGAATGAAGTCCTATCAACTAAGGAAAAAATAAAGCAAACAATACAACTGAAGGCACAAAGAATAAGACACTATGAGAAAAGATCAAGATTCTACAGACAAAACAAGATTTTTCAAAACGATGCAAATAAATTTTTCAGGGAAATAGGTAAAAAGAAATTGAAGTGACAGTCCCTCCCACCAAAATGGAAGAAGTTATACAGTTCTGGGAAAAAATATGGACTTGCCCTAAAGAACATAACAAAAAGGCAGACTGGATAGCTCAAGAGATAGAACGAATGAAAAATAAACCAGAACAGACATGGGCTGGAATCACTGAAGACGATGTTAAAAATGCAATGAAAAAAGAACAAAATTGGAAATTTTCAGGAATAGATAAAATTCCTAACTTTTGACTAAATTATTTAAACACAGCACATAAAAACTAGCCAATAAATATCAAGTAATGGTAAACGATCCCACTAAAATTCCTGCATGGATGACCAAAGAAATTACATGTCTTCTACCGAAGAAAAGTGACACAAATAACCCGAAAAACTACAGACCAGTTACATGCCTTCCGACAACATACAAACTATTAACATTTATTTTAACAAAACAGACATATTTCTCCTTGGAAAGAGATGACATGTTACCACTTAAACAAAAACTGTGCAAACGTGGCTGTTACGGATGTAAAGACCAATTACTTATTAACAAGATGATCTTGGAAAACCGCTACAATGCAAAGAAAAATCTTAGTATTCCCTGGATAGATTACCGTAAGGCATTCGATAATGTGCCACATTCCAGGATCTTAAAGACTAGTGCGTAGGAGTTAACAGTGGGAGAAAAAACTAGGTACAGGGGTATTGAAGAAAGGATAAAAGCTGCATTTGAATGTAGCTCTTCTTAATTCACAAAGAATGTGTACATGTTAGTAATTACAATTAGTGATGGAGAGAAGCCCTGTGTGTCACGACTCATCATCATCATTTATCCATCACATCCAGGTGGTCCCGTCTTGCTTGGTGTAAGTGTTAAAAAAACAAAAACAAAAACAAAAACAAAAAACACAGAAAAAAAAATACAAAGATTGGTATAAGATGTTTCATGAAAAGCTAAAATAAAAATAATATATAACATTTCTTTGAAAATAGTTTTACTATTTAGTAACAAAGAAATTATATAACGACAGAGGTAACTTAAGAATTTATGAAATATGGCATTTACTGATTTTTATTTTTAATATCTATTTTTTATACTCTTTATTAGGTACATCCACAAATTGTGAATTTCGCAATTACTTTTTTTTAAAAATTAGGAAATTAGGAATTAAAATATAAAACTATAAATTTTGAAGTGATGATTTGCAAAGTCCCTTGAATGTTGAAAAGTGGGGCATAGGAAATACGGAAGCTAGATGAACGAATTGCCCCCTGCCGCAAATGCTTATAGAGGTTTTTTTGCAACGAGAGCAAATACTGAAACACGTGACCTTTTAATGATATATATCACGTATGGCCATCCGTAAAAAGAAAATATTGGTCATCATACGCACACAATTAAAAAGTTTTAACTATTTTAAAAATCAAATGGCTCGATTATTTGCATTAAGCTTTTCAACTTTCAATTAGTAAATATAGTCCTCATGCATTAACTGAACAACTGTTAACAATGAAGGAGGAAATTTTAAAAGGTTAACTTTATAAATTATCATAAAAAATGATAAAAATGAAAACAATTTTTGTAAAAATTCAATATTCATTGATTTCTTTTGCCAGACTAAGATATCCTTAATGTATATTGTTTATAAAACCAATTAAAAGTTTATCTAAATAAAAATTGGCATAGTTTTGTTGCATTTTTTTTTCACGATTTGCAACAGATTTTCTGAAAAAGGGCTAATTTAGAAAAAAAACCCAAAACAAAACAAAGAAAACGAACAGTTGCTTAGCATTCCTCAATGAATTTAATTAATATTATTTATAGGCGGAAACTCTTGAGAATTTCTAAACATTTCAAGAAATAAATTAATTAGTGGGTGGATGATATGTGTAAAAAAATATTTCTACCAAGATTTTTTTAAAAATAATTATTTCATTCACTGAAGCCTATTTTTAATAAGTCCTGAAATTGTCCTCAAATTCCGATCGTTATTTGATTTTTACAAAATTTTAAAATCAATGTGTTTTTCACCGGCAAAAATGACTTGCGTAATATTACGTTTGCCGTCATCAAACTTTCTAAAAATTGCGTCATTAACAGACGAAAAAAGAACAAGATTTTATACCAAAATTTTGAACGTGATAGAAAGAATTAAAAATCATAAAGGATAATTTAAAAATACTCTGATCTATCCTCTTAATAATAACATAAACATAAACCGATAAAACTTCGTTTTTATTCAGTTTGGGCCTTTTTTCTTCATACTATGCTGTTTTATTTTCAGCAAATTCGTGGAGGTACCTATAATTTGGATAGTAAGAGATGTTTTGGAGATAATGATAATTTAGTGGTACAATCATACTGATTAACCCATAGCTGAGAGAAAAGTGTTGAATTCATGCCCTTCCCAATAGTATTTATAAATATAAAGAACCAAACTGGATTTGGAAGTTGATTAACAATTCTGAGCTATTATCCTTTGCATCATCTGCTCATACCAGCTTACGGCACCTGGTTTTCCCAAGCAGTCACCCTTCTAAGTACTGACAAGGCTCTACAATTCTTTGCTTTAGTGATCATACTGGAACTAGTATTTTAATATGATATGGCTGTAAACATTTAGAAAATATGCGGGTATATTTAGCTTTGTATATTAGTACGCCAAATATACGCATCAGGATACCCACACTTTGTATATTATTACGCGGATGTGCGTTGTGATACTGTGGATATTTACTAGGAATAAGAAATCGGAGAGCCGAGCTCGAATTCCAGTTGAATTCATTGCTTTCACTTACGCGCAAATGCCCTTAGGAAATGTATGAATCCGTCAATTCCGCATCCCGCTATGGGTTAAATAATAAAACAAATTGGTTCGATAGCCTTGGTTCGCAACTACTATGTAACGGCAACCTATTGCGGGAAAATCTCCTAACCAGTTAGTCATGTTTCTATCGAGACATGATCGCCTAAGCGTTATCACATATGGCACTTAACTGACTGATATTATTACGCAAGTGAAAATTTTTTGGCGTGCTGCTCTTTCACCCATCTAAACTTATTTATAAATTAAACTTTGTCTATGTCTGTGTGTGTCTCTGTGTGTGCGTGACCGTTACCTATAGACTCCGAAACGGCTGAACCGATTTTCTTGAAAATTTAAACAGTTGTACTATAAGCGTCTGCGAGTGTTCCTGGCTAAGTTTGGTGTCGAGGTACCCCCGATAAATATCGAAAATCGATAATAAAAAAAATCGGGTTATAGAAGGAATGGTCCGATTTTAATCAAATTTGATACACTCATAGACAAACACATAAGAAACGATATTCAGAAGTTTCAAGGTTGCAGTTCTTACAATAGTGCAGAAAATTTGATATCGATACCAAGAAATCAAAATTTGACTTACATCCATTCATTTTTCTTTCAGTCTACCGTTTCGCTTTAACTGGAAACAACTATTGCTTTTTAGTCTTTCGTGCCAACGTCCAAAGAGTCTGAGCTTCAGGACCATAGATTAGTTTTAAAGCTTTCATTACACCCGAGCAACGCCGGGCTATACTGCTAGTTAACAATAAACGAAATTTTAATAGAAGACTAAATAGTGTCAATTGTTTTTAACGATTATCTACATTTCACTTTAAAATTCTCCCTGCTAAAGTAATTTATATATGATCCACCTTAAGTGTTTCTAATTAATCCAAATTAATAGAAGGCGGAGAAATACTTTATTTTATTGAGCGTGTTAAAAAAGATATTGTTAAGTCATATGAATATGTACGTTTTAAATGCATTGTTGCTAAATTTGTTTTGACATTTGCAAGTATACCCATCGGGATGTTTGTCGTATTTTACCCAATTTAGCGTTTCATTACCCTTGTGTTACTTAAGCTCATAGTAACCAAAATGTTATTGCCAGAAACGAATAGCTGTCAAATGAACCTTCATATGCCAAGAAAGAAGAAACCACAATTACCTACGACTTGAAGGAACATAGTATAGAGTAGAATATATCCAAGTTTCTAGTGTTCACAGAATTTTGTATTTTCTTTTTCGGTGCGATTTTTTGTTTCCAAGCAGAGATTTTGGAAAATGGGCGTTCTCTATCAAAAGTCGGATGACGTCAAACAGATGGCCCCATTCGCCGAATATTTGCAGAGCCAAGAAACACAGACTTCTGAAGCGATAGGTTACTAGGCTTTATTCTGAATTTTATTGAAGTTGGTCATTTGATTCGGTGGTATAGAAATCAACGCCCCAAATGTAACTGGAAAAAAGAGTGTTTTGAAAACCTCATATATTGCAAAACCCAGTCTGGAGGTCAATGTACTTTTAAAACAATTTCATTTCCTTGACCTTGATATTATGGTCCCCTGCAACAGTCACAACAAAAAAGGAAGATATTTTTTGTTTTTGAACAACGGTGCTGACTGATTAGGTTGCTTCAAGAATGCAGTCTGTTTGGATGTTCAATTCACACAAGATTTTGTCTTGTTATCTGAGATTATCTTCTCTATATTTTGGCGGTGCCATTTTGGTTTGATTTTAAATTTATCCTTTCTAAATAGACACCAATATAGACAGGAAGCCACTTTATAATGGCGGTGGCAGTATTCTTTCTAGGCAACCATTTCACGAGCGCTAATGATATGGTCATATTTTCTTTCCTCAATGCCACCCAGCCTAAATGACCTGAGCATGAAGGTAAACTGCATCCGGCAGCAAGGCCTCTGAATGGGAGGTTGTGAGAGAGCATGGAACCACCTCTTAATTGCTGTTGTTCCCAGGTACACAATGATCTGGAGTGGTAGTACCTGTTAGGTTCTCAGCTATGGGTAAGTTGTTAACCTCCCACAAACTGGAGTCAAAACATTATCAAAGTATAGAAATACGCTTTTATAGAAATGTGTTCGCAAAAATATACTTTTATAGAAAAATATACATTTTTAAAGGAAAAATATTACCAACAATACATTTTTGAAAAAAACATATTCTCAGCAAAATATTTTTGAATACAAAACTAGAAGAAAATTTCAGTTTCCTAAATTAAAAATGGATGACCCCCCCAAAAAAAATTCTTTAAAATCTAACTAAATCAACCTTCACACTATAACCTTACATAAAAAAAAGCAAAACCTCAAAACCCCCATCTTTTTGGCATTAAATAACCAAAAGAGGCTGATATGCCGTTAAACAAAGCTCAAACTCAAACTTAAACAGACCATAAATTTTCTCTGCACTATTGTTATTGTTATTATTATTATTTCCGTTTAATGTCTGGCGCATACATATTTTCCTTTCGGGTCTCAACATAAGAATTAAATTTTTCTTGCAATTTTTCTGAATTATTTTATTTATTAGTTGTTGATCTGTTCTACATTTGGTATATTGCATTTGATTTCTTTCTTTATTTTTTAATCATTTCACCCCAAGCAAAGCGGTGCCGCCATTGATATGAAGGGGATTACATAAGAGAGTTAAAGTTTTAGTCAGGAGGAGAATAAAAAGAAAGACAAACCAGCTACAGATGGTGACAGAGAAGGGAACACAGGAGTAAAGGCAGTTACGAAGGAAGAGTGTTTGTTTTTTAGGCTTAACGACCTATCAATCCTTATGGGATCATTTTAAGGTCATAACCAGTGATTTTTGGGTAAGGTTATTTTATTTTTACAACGTTTTTCTTTTCACGATTCATTGGGATTTGTTTTTAAGAGCAGGGACCCCAAGTCCTACCCTTGTTATTTAATCTATAACTGGAGGGAATGGACGGATTAATACCTTTCCCAAGGGTACCAGTGCGTAAGTGAATGCAGGGTATTCAACTGGAATTCGAACTCGGCTCAGCGATTTCCACAACGCACATCCGTCACTATACGCTTACAGCACCTGGTATTCCCAAGCGGTCACCCATCTAAGTACTGACCAGGCTAAGCGTTGCTTAACTTCGGTGATCGAGCGAGAACCGGTGTATTCAACGTGATAGGCCGTAAGCCAAGGAAGAGAGAAAGGAAAAGATTAAGACACATAAGACAAACTGGATGATGTAGAAAGGACTGGAGTCAAGTGTTTAAGAGACGGAAAATGACAATGCATTTAAATTCCTGGAGGTTATAGCCATCAAGAAAGCAAGTATATGTGGAAGAGAGTTTCACAGGCAGGAAGTGCGAGAAAAGAAGCTGTCGAGTACAGTTGTCGTCTGTATTTGGTGGATTTAACTGTAAAAGAGTGGGACCTTGTTGCCAGTCTGGTTGCCCGAGTAAATTCTGGTGGAGGGGGCATCAGTGACCTAAGTTCGTCAGATCAGAAGCCATGAAAATATTTGTAGAAGAGACAGAGGGAAGCCACATCCCGACGATGAGAAAATAGCTGGAGTCGAGCTGCAAGGTCGAGACCAATTACATTACAGATTCTCCTTTCGAGCCTGTTAGTTTTTCCCGCCTGAAAATCTCCCATATAGCGTTGAATAGTTGCCTTGCTGTAGTGTCTCAAGTGTGTCAACGGATCATGCAGATGACCATGTGAAATCTTCTCAGCAGTTTTTGAAAAATTTAGTATTTGTTTTTGTTTTCTCTTTTGTCATTTTATCTTTTTTATCGGCGTAATTATTATCAAAGAAGTAATTCGGATGAGCGCGTGAATAATTCAAATACCAGGCGTTGCATTCTCGTCCTGTTAAAATTACGAATTTATGTCTTCTCCCCGTAAAACTATATTCTAGTAAAACTGAGCTTTAGTTAACAGGCAGTCTAGGAGAAGAACATTTCTGAATTCAGAATCATTTGTGTTATTCATACGGTCACAATTGTTGTTGAATGTTGTCTCAAACGGCCCTTTTTTCTGTTAAGGAGATATAAAATTATACGATGTAAAGTGGTCTTTGCTCCTGTTACATATATTTTGGTTATTGAAAAAGCTTTTATTAAAGGCATATCAACCTCTGTTTGTTATTCAATGCGTAAAAGTTAAGGTTTTAAAGTATTAATTTAAATGTTCGGTTATAATGAGACGATTGATTTAGTCAGATTTTGATGAACAATTTTTAAAATTTTAAATGACTGAAGATGTCTTCTAGTTTTATATTAAAAAATGTATTACTGGTAA
Organism: Ascarosepion bandense; assembly: GCA_037127315.1. Classification (NCBI taxonomy): domain Eukaryota; kingdom Metazoa; phylum Mollusca; class Cephalopoda; order Sepiida; family Sepiidae; genus Ascarosepion; species Ascarosepion bandense. The sequence continues at coordinate 1,590,353 of JBBBDQ010000871.1, read as the reverse complement.
TAACTTTTTCCTTCCAAAATGTATAATGGCAATAATTTTCTTTTCCTTCAAAACTATATTGTTGGTAATATTTTTCCTTCAAAAATGTATATTCTTCTATAAAAGTCAATTTTTAAGTATATATTTCTATAAAAGTGTATTTTTATACTTTCATAGTGTTTTGACCCCAATTTGGAGGTTGACTATTTGTCCATAGCTGGGATCCTAATAGTTGCTACCACTCCGGGTCAGGGTGGACCTGAGAACAAAAGTAATTAAGAGCTTGTTCCATGCTCATCATACCCTTCCAATCAGAGGCCTTGCTGCCGGATGCAGTTTACCGTCATACCAAGGACCATAATTGTGAAAGAACAGTGGATTCTTTGTAACATTAGAGTAAGTACTAAAATCCTACTGGCATTCTCTATGAAAAAGTCTAATATCTGGACTGATACTGCCTAGTTTTAACTGTTCAGCCATCGCAGAATTCAACAATGAGTGCATAGTCTTGTGGGGGGGGTGAATTATACCTCACCATGCAATCCCTTTTCTATAGACCAAATATTGCGAAGCACTTCCAATACGATCGATATTTCTATGGCAAACGTTGCTTAGCCTCACCAATTCAGACCATTACAGATCAGACACGCCATGCCACATAAACAGAGCCAAATCTTCATCTTTCCCTTCATTTTTTGAAGAGAAAGTGTTACATTTTTATCCCCAGAATTGTCAAATCCAAAAACGAAACTTCACTGACCCCTAAATTTCTTTGATAACCCTTATATATCCTAAAACTCTCATAATAGTCACCACTTTCTTTTAGTCACTCTCATTCAGTAACTCAAGCTTAGGTGGCTCTTGGGTATTGTATTATTTGGTATCTATCTATCTATCTATCTATCTATCTATCTATCTATCTATATGTTTAGTGTATCGAGGCAGCAAATAAATTTCTAAAATATACTGTTATATATAAGAGACAATGAATATATATTATGTTTAATCATGACCCGTTCTAAACATCGTATTTTGGCTTTAATTTCAGTTAAAAATAAAGACAAAAATTCTCCAACATTTGGATAATTTTTTAGTAAATTGGTACTAAGCTTTCGGCTCACATGAGCCATCTTCAGAGAGGTTATAAGGACGGTAACACAAAAGCATATATATATATAATGAAGAAATATATATATATATATATATATATATATATATATATATATATATATAAACGAAATTTACACATACGCTCTCACACGCTGATTGAGCACTCTGGAAGAATAGTAGACTTTGATAAACAGTAGCTACTCCGGCATGTATGCATCGCTCATTCCGTAATGAATTGGAGCACTCTGGCTATTGGGCGTGTATAGTGATAAATTCGGTCGGGTTTCAGTCCTGGGTTTAAAGCAATCGGCTGTCTAACCGTACTGATGAGCTGTGATACAGCGAAAAAGGTCTGTCTGCGGATGACTATATATATATATATATATAAAGTATAACATATATAAGGAATGGATGATATATAAAGAAAAAATATATATAAAGTAATGTGTATACATATATATAGATAAAATAATGGTTTTATATATATATATATATATATATATATATATATCAAACATAGAGTGAAACTAATTATTTAACATAGATAGTGACACGTATCTGACCAATAAGAATAACCCACAATTATTGCAAATTAGTATTTTCTATCTTTTAGTTTTCCCTATTTTTTTCGATCTCTGACACGTTATATAGAGACTGGTCCCCCACTATCTCAGGTTAGCAACCAGTCGAGGAAAAAATCTGGGAATTCAAACCTGCTTAGGCGAAGTGCTAAAATATTAACCCTGCAAAAAAAATTATTTTCTTAGCGTGCGAAGGTTGAAGCCCTAAACACCGGATGGAAACCTACAAGGTTGAAATACATCGTTTTCACACGTATGTGTTGATTATATTTTTAATCGACTTTTCACCTTACGCTAATAGATAGCACACAAGGGCGTAGTTATAGAGGATGATGCTCTGTATATTAATAAATCCACTGCAAGACTGATCCCTAGAAATTATTTAGGAATTTCGGGTGTGTTCTAGTAAAACAGATGTGCGATATCGTGCAGTGGATATCGACTCGGAACGACAAATCAAAGAGCCGAGTTCCAATTCCAGTTGAATTCCTTGCATTCACTTATGCACAAAGACCTTTGGGAAAGGTATTAATCCGTCTCTTCCCTCCAGATATGGGTTAAATACTAGAGCAGATTGGGTTCTATAGCCTTGATCGGTAACCAGTATACCGCAGAAAGCAATGGCAACTTACAGCGGGATAATCTTCTGCCCAGTCAGTCATGTCTCTTTCGAGACATGATCGCCCAAAGTGTATATCACGTATAACACGCAACTAACCGACACGTAGAAAAGATTGGATTCTATAGCCTTGGCTGAGAACCAGTTTACCGCAGAAAGCAATGGCAACTTACTGCGGGATAATCTTCTGCCCAATCAGTCATGTCTCTTTCGAGACATGATCGCCCAAAGTGTATATCACGTATAACACGCAACTAACCGACACGTAGAAAATCGGTTATCAGAGTTGAAAAAGAGATCGGTATATAGCAATTGGATTCTGACTTAATTTGTTAATTAAAGAAGATACTTGACGACAGCAAATGAAACTTTGCGCTCTACACTATTAGAAGTATATACTTTCAATAAAGACTTTTACGAAAATATTAAGTCTGAAATCTTATCTCAAATAGAGAATCTTTATTATTTACACAGTTTGGACAGTTTTGCTACTCTTTATCGCCATGTTTTCAACGTTTCGGCCGTTTTACACCACAGTTGCTTCATCATGTTGTAACCTCTTTGAGTCAAGTCACTGGAACTATCCAACGCCTATATCCCTTGGACCATATGACCTTGAGGACAATACCAGCTATGGAGAACAAAAAACTTAGAGAGTTAAGTTAAAGTGAGATAACTAAATAACTACTGAAAATAGCTCGCATATGGAATGAGAATGATATCCCGAAGTGACCGAAATAAAATGTCCGTTTTGAAATTTCTAGCACCTAAAGAAGGCCGGAGCGTAAAACGGCCGAAACTTCGTAAACGTAACAAGAAAGATGAGTACAATAGTCCGAACAATGTAAATAATGCAAATAATACCTTATCTCAGAAATATAGACAAATAAATATAATCTAATTTTGAATCAGGACCATTTTCCGATAAATAATCTATTAGCCACAAATTACCTATTTTTTTATAACCATATCCTCCCAAGCAAGACGGTTTACTGCCACTGGTGATCAGGGGGTTACATAGGAGTAACGTTACGAGAAAGACTGACAAGTTATATGGGGTGTCAGGAAGTGGGTAAGAGAAAGATGGGAATACTGATAAGAGTGGAATGGATGGAGAAAAGAGTATGAGAGAAAGTTTGTAATTTTAGTGAGATAGGAGATGACTATTGACTTTACATTTAAATTCTTGGAGATTGTAGCTGTCGGGGAAGCAAGTAAACGGAAGGGAATTTCACAGGCGGGGAAATGCGAGAAAAGAAGCTGTTGGAATAGAAATTGCGTTTACATTTTATTGATTGCACAGTAAAAGGGTGGGAACTAGTTGTTAATTTTGTGGTTCGAGTAAATTCATATATAGGGGGCACAAGGGAGCTAAGTTCATCGGAGCAGGAGCCGTGAAACTATTTGTAGAAGAGACACAGGGAGGTCATATTACACCGGTGAGAAAGTAACTGAAACTGAGCCGCTAAGTCGGGATCGATCACATTACAGATTCTCCGTTGCATTTTGTCAAGGATCCCCAGGTGAATAAATTATTTAAATGATGGTTGATTGTGCCTCACTGGGTGTTTTTTTAATCGGCAGCTGCAGGAGTGCAAGTCATATACATCGACATTTTAGTTATTTGTTTATCAATAAAATTTAAGAATACTAAATCATTGAAATATTTCTTAATATTTATAATACTTCATGGGGCTGCTGCAAATTGTTGTTGGACTCCAAATGAAGGCTTTTATTAGGAATCTCTTTAGGTATGAAAGGCGTGGTGATGTTTCGGTCGACAGCAGATAAGAATAGGAAAGAGCAGATGATCCTTGGCGTGCCCAAAACGAAGAATACAACAACATCGTCAGGCAAATTTCAGTACAATGCAATATCAACGATGGTGACAATTGAGTGAAAGAGAAAATGTATCCATAAAATAGAGATTTTAAAGTAGTGTAGAAAAGTAACGTCCCCAAACAAAAAAATAATTCCTATGCATGTATGAATGGATGGTCATGTCTTTAATGTATGCCAGTGAGAACACACACACACACACACACACACACACACACACACACACACACATATATATATATATATATATATATATACACACACACACACACACACACACACACACACACACACACACACACTATCGGCCATAATTATTAGGCCACCCCAGTTTGTTTTTAAACAAAATTATGTATTTTATACTATTTTTTAGTATTTATTGTCAAGTGGATAATTCTAAATGGAAATAGAATGGTTCTTTTGTTATTATTACTTTGCAAAATTTTACAAGGCAGCCAGGAAGCCTTTTCTTCGGTCATGCAATAAGAGACTAGCATGGGGAAGAGAGCACAAAAACTGGACACCAGCACAGTTCATTTTATGACTGGCTGGGCAGAAGATTATCCCGCAGTAGGCTGACATTGCTTTCTGCGGTAGATTGATTGCCAGCCAAGGCTATAGAACCCAACATGTCCTGTTATTTCACCCATAAGAGACGAATTAATATCTTTCCCAAGGGTATTTGCGCGTAAGTGAATGCAATGAATTCAATTGGAATTCGAACTCAGCTCACCGATTTCTCGTTCCGAGCCGATATCCACTGCACCACAACGCACATCCTTTTTTTATTAATAATGCTTCCATTATTTTTATCTTTTCTCGTGAGGATGATGATATTATGAGTGTATTTCAACAAGTATATCACAGATAGGGCATATTGGATCTCCGTGTGTGTTTAAATGTGATCGGATTAATAAGTGGTCTGAAAAGTGCAATGCCAATCTTATCGTCAATCTTGCGTTAGTGTAGCCGATGTAACTGTTTAGATGCAAAGATTGTCCAAGAAGACAATTCTTCAAAGGATATATGAATTTGTAAACGACACTGGCACTCTGCAGTTTAGATTTTGCAGACAAATTGTCGTCATGGGAATTTATGTCATTTGAAGAACTGTGTTCTTGAACATTCCTAATTTGTAAACAATTACATCGGTCACACCACCAAAAGATGGGCAGGAGATTGACATGACAACTTTCAGAACACAGTTCAATCCGATCTCGTATGTGTGCGTATTAGTGTGTTTGCCTGTGTGCGCACGTGCGTGCGTATAAATAAAACTGACTCACTTAAGAATTGGGTGTTTGGATACATATTTTATCTCGCTTGTGTCTTATAGGTATGAGTACCCGAGCGAGAAGATTTTCTTCGGCATTTTGTAAATGAAGCATGTGTGTGTGTGCTGTTTTTGCTGGTGTGTATGCTTATCGTGTGTATTATTACGGGCTATTGTGGGTTCACTTTTGTACGCGGCTTTTGGTCCGTTCTCATTTAGTCCAGAGATAGGCTTCAAAATTTAATAATTTGTCGAGTTTTCATTGACTGAGAAGAGTCACGTTGTATACTTACTACGACGTCCGCGTGAAGGTGGTAATATGTCTACTTTTTACGTCTATTTTAGACTTAAGGAAATTGCAGTTTTAGAGGGAATTTAAAAATATATTATTTATTTACTTTAACCTATTTGTTTAAATATTTATATAGAGAAGTGTTTTATTTCTCTATTATACTGCGTGAATAAAAAAAGAGAAAGTTAAAATAAAACAATGAAAACAAAAGGAAAATTAAATCCTTGATGATTTGAAAATATAACTTTTGGATCAAAATAATTAATTCGAAATAAAACATAAGAATTAAAAAAATCTCTTTTAAAAGATTTCTTTTCATTTAATGAATATTTTCTTTATAAAAATGAAATATAAGTTCACAATAAACAATATTATAATGCTAAAATCAGAAGGGTTGACTAATTAAAAATTAAAAAAACTAAATTTACAGTTTTACAAAATTGAAGCTGACTATTAATCATGGCAATGGAAGTTGGCCAAATTAAAGAAAAATTCTTCGTATAATAGAGATAGTGCGAATTCCATAGGCAAAATAATTCTACTTTGACGTCACTGCTGAATATATTACAGTGCAGGAATATAAGAATGTTTTATCATAAAAATACTAAATAATTTATATCAATAATTAATAAAAAACATTACAAGTAGTTTTTCTGAATAGTCTGCTAGGTTTAAGTTTTCTTTCTTTCTTTCTTTCTTTCTTTCTTTCTATCTATCTATCTATCTATCTATCTATTTAACGGTCGTAATCTGTTTATATTTAGCTATGATAGTTACTTCATCTATCTATCTATCTATCTATCTATCTATCTATCTATCTATCTATCTATTTAACGGTCGTAATCTGTTTATATTTAGCTATGATAGTTACTTCAGCTATCTATCTATCTATCTATCTATCTATCTATCTATCTATCTATCTAGCGGTTGTAATCTCTTTATATCTAGCTATGAGAGTTACTTCATCTATCTATCTATCTATCTATCTATCTATCTATCTATCTATCTATCTATCATGATATTTGGGTAAATAATATGGACACATTTTTTAGTTAATAATATGGATTTCTCTATTTCATTTTCCGAATTAGGCGTTTCGTGTTATCGGCAAATTTGCCAACGTTCATATCTATTTTATATTATTTTTTAATGTATTAATTCTGCGTATAATTACACAACTGTTACTTACTTACATACTTGCACGCATGCACGTTCGCATGTATATATGTATATATATACAGTGCGGATCAAAAATACTTTTACATAATTTTGGGGTGGGTTCCTCACACCAAAACAAGATCAGATGTCGATATAAACTAAAAGGTCATCGTTGTACATGATCATATGATCTCATAACAAATGTTTAAAATGTCCTCCGATTACTTCAAAACTCGCATGAACCGATCGGAACGATATATGGACTTTTGTCAATGTTTTGGTGTGAGGAAACCGCCACCAAAATTTGTCAAATTATTTTTTATGCAGCCAGTATATATATATATATATATATATATATATATATATATATATATATATATATATATATATATTCGCTTTTTATATACCTGGTCATTGTCAGGCAAGTTAATCACAATCTGCAAAACAGTTGCGTGAGGCGCCTCATCAGGGTAACCTGAGAAGAGACGCTGAATAACAAAAAAAATTTAGTTTAAAATTTTAGCATCCCCTATATTGAGGTAACACTTTAGTCTAACAAAGTCCGAGGCTTAAAGAACGAAAAATAATTCTAAATTCTCATTAATTTTCACAATATATATGTATGTATATATACTGTATGCATATACACTGAATTAAAGAACGTAAGTTATGAGGAAGTGTAACCATAAAATTCTTATTAAGTTCATACAACCATGGATGAAAACGTTTTAATTTCTTTTAATTTTGAAAATTTCGCATTCAAAAATTCCCTGCCACATGAACGTTCAAAAAATCACCATTACATGAGCGTTCAAAAAACACTTTTACGTGAGCATTCTTTAAAGAAAAGATGGTAAAATCAGTTATTGCAAATAGTCTGAAGACACCACATGGTATAAACAAATGAAGAATATATATATATATATATATATATATACATATATATAAGTGTTATATATTCGCGAGGCAATGTCTCTTTTACGCATGTTTGATTAAAAATAACTGACAAGGCGTGATAGATAGGTTTTTTTGTAATTTTTTGTGTGATCTTCTGATTTTTTTCTTTTGAAGACATAAATTATATAAAAATTGTCCAAATGTATTGTTTATCCGAACGTTTACAGCTAAACTTTAGCTATATTCGAGGATGAATGTTATTTTACGTTTAACAGACTATATATTCCTGTTTAGGATGAGGTTTCCGGTTTTCTCTTTTCCAATCTTTTCACTCTCTTTTATTTATTTTTTTTTCAATTGGAGTAGATAGACTAAACTATCGCCCAGTTCACACACCACCCACATCCATTGAACAGGTGAAGAGGCTCATCTCTTGTTTCCTGTATAGGATGTGGTTTCCGGTTTTCTCTTTTCCAATCTTTTCACTCTCTTTTATTTATTTTTTTTTCAATTGGAGTAGATAGACTAAACTATCGCCCGGTACACACCCCACCCAAGTCTATTGAACAGGTGAAGAGGCTCATCCCTTGTTTTCTGTTTAGGATGCGGTTTCCGGTTTTATCTTTTCCAATCTTTTCACTCTCTTTTATTGTTTTTCAATTGGAGTAGATAGACTAAACTATCGCCCGGTTCACACTCCACCCACGTCTATTGAATAGGTGAAGAGGCCCATCCCTTGTTCCCTGTTTAGGATGTGGTTTCCGGCATTCTCTTTTCCATTCTTTTTACCCCTACGTAGCCCCCTGCGCATCAGTGGCGTTATCGCCTTGCTTGGGGTGATATGATTAAAAAAAAAAAAAAAAAATGGACGATATGCATTGTTATGATTGATGTAGTGTAGTGGTATATATTACTTACCGAACATGTTAAGCATGTTGCAGGCGTGTTAGTAGTTAATATTATTGAGTATTTTTTATGAATTAAGTCTCCATTTTTTTTTTAATGTGGATGATGATATGATATTTGTTTTGTCAACAAGTATGTTCCGGATAGCGTTTGGTAGATCTCCGTGTGTATTTAAATGATATACACTGAAACCTGTCCTATGCGACCACCCCTATTGCCTTCACAAGATGGTCGCATACGGAAGATGGTCGCTCACTAAAGGCTCATAGTCATGACCTATTTACGCCAGGAGCGTATATTCCACTCATCAGAATGTACATATTAGAATTTTACCATGTAATCTGGCAAAAAATAAATGAGAACATAAGAAAATGGCTTAACTATAAGAAATTTATTCAGCATAATTCATTTTAAAATTAAAAAAAATGTATTTACAACGGTCAACAAGAGACCAAAATATTTATTCACAAAATATATTTAAGTGGACTTAAAAAAGTATAGATTTTCATTTTTTTTTTTTAGAAGTGATTGAAAAAACTGACAGTGATCGTGAGTGGGGGTAGAGAAACAGAGATAGAGATAGATATGCCCATATAGAAATAGAGTAGATAGAAACACTAAAAAGTAAAGGAACGAAAGAGGTAGACATTTGAGAAAGGGACATAATTGTGATTTTCTCAATCCCTGAATTTATAAGTCCTTTGAACATGTCAAATGCACTACATGTACAAAACAGCCGATGTTTGATCTCAGGCAAAGTAGATTTCAGCAAGAAATAAAAGTTTGATACAACAATGCATTAACAAAACAATGTGGAAGTGTTCCTGGCTTAGATCAAAGCAAATTGAAATAGATTAATCGTTTAGTTTCTCCTAATTTAGAAGTTCGCAGTGTACGACCAAAATGGATTTTTTTAAAGCAGTCGCATGGTCAGTGTTTTTCACTCGTTGATGTTAGTTGCTGGTCATGTTCTGGAGGTAGTCGCTCACTAAGGCTCAGTTAATAATAGCAAATCATCCATGCATAGAAAAACGGTCGTTAACAACAGGTGGTTCCATTATATATATATATATATATATATATATATATATATATATATATATAATCGTGTGGCCCCAAGCAAGGCATTTTACTGCCACTGTTGTGCAGGGGGTTACATAGGAGGTGTGTTATGAGAAAGAGTGACAGGTTACAGAGGGTCAGGAAGAGAGTATGAGAAAGAAGAGAATATTGATAAGTGGGGTGGATGGAGAAAAAACATGAGATAGAGAATGTAAGTTAGTGATACAGGAGGTGACTATTGACTTTACATTTGAATGTTTGAAGATTGTAGCTGTCGGGAAAGCAAGTTTAAAATTTATAGGTTTCACAGTAAAAGTGTGGGACCTAGTTGCTAATCTTGTTGCTCGAGGAAATTAATATATAGGGGGTACCAGTGAGCTAAGTTCATCGGAGCAGAAGCCGTGAAAGTATTTGTAAAAGAGACACAGGGAAGCCACATTGCGTCGCTAAGAAAGCGACTGTATCCTCGTTGCCAAGTCGGGATCGATCACATTATAGACTCTCCGTTTGATTTGATCAAGGACCCCTAGGTAGATAGCAGGAGCACCCGACCAGGTATGGCAGCAATATTCAATACACGGGCGGATGGTAGAGTTGTGTATGTGCAAGATTGTTTCGGACGGGAAAAACATCCTGGCCCTACACAGAGAACCGACTTTCTTAGCAGCTGATTTAGCTATGGATTCTATATAGTTATTCCACTTAAGGTCTGATGTGAGAGTTAATCCAAGGAGGCGCAGTGTTTTACTTTCAGGGAAAGAAGCCTGATTGATGTTAATGGGTGGGATGGTTAATAGATAGCAGCTTTGTTTTCGAAACATTAAAATTTACGAGCCATTTCTTAACCCAGTCCACTACACATTGGAGGACTTTTTCAAGCTCGGCAGCGAGGTTTGCTTTGTCAGCCTCGGCAGATTTTTGATCGAGACGAGAGTAAACCGTAGCATTGTTAGCGTATATGCCTATTTGGGATCTTATTACACCGGGGAGATCGTTAATATAGATAAAGAAAAGCGTAGGACACAGAATAGAACCGCGTTCGTGTAATAGTATTGGGATGCTTATTCGTTCAATACTACCTTCATTGTTCGATTTGAAAGGCATGACTGGATTACGTCAAACAATTGTACAGTTATGCCACAGCCCTGCAGCTTTCATAGAATGCCAGCATGCCAGACTCTGTCAAACGCTTTGGAGATGTCTAGGGCAACAGTACGGGCTTTGCCGTTCTTGTCGAGGGCCTGGTGTATATACTCAGTGATGTGAACATAAGAGTGAAGACAATTATGAAGGTAGAGAGAAAGGAAAAGAACAAGATACACAGGGTGATGTAGAAAGAGCTGAAGTTAAGTGGATAAGAGATGGGAATTGACTTTGCATTTAAATTTCTGGAGGTTACAGCCGTCAGGAAAGCAAGTATATGGAAGGGAGTTCCACAAGCGGGAAGCGCGAGAAAAGTAGCTGATGGAATAGAATTGTCGCCTACATTTGGTTGATCTAACTGGATAAGAGTGAGACCTTGTTGCCAGTCTGGTTGCCCGAGTAAATTCTTGTGGAGGGGCCACCAGCGATCCAAGTTCGTCAGAGTAGAAGCCATGAAAATATTTATAACAGAGACAGAGGTAAGCCCCACCCCGACGATGAGAAAGTGGCTGGAGTCGAACTGCCAGGGAATACTCTCACTATTTCTAAACTGAGACAGCTCCCCACCCACATAATTGCATATATATTTACAAACATAAACAAATGTATACATACTAAAATGCACGCGTTATATATGCTAGGAAGTATTCCGAAGATCTTGATTCGACAAAGTTACCAAAATCTAACCAAATAATAAAACAACATAATTTTCTTTTAGGATCCCTTCTCAATTGGATCACGAACTTATCAATATGTTTAATTTATACATATATACGTCTATACATGAATGACCTTGACTCGTTGCACGAGATTTACCATCGATGACGATATTCATCAATGTTTTCGGTTGCCGTGAAAATGACAATGTCTCCTGAAGCCTAAAAGCGACTTGCAAGTCTTATTGCAGATATGATAAACTACCGGCCATAATTATTAGGCCACCCAAGTGTTAAAAAACAAAATTATGTATTTCATACTATTTTTTTAGTATTTATTGCCAAGTAAATAATTGTAAATGAAAATAGAATGGTCCTTTTGTTAATATTGCACAATAACATGTGCATCAAATGAATTTATAAATATTTAATAATTACCTATATTGCAATTTCATCAATGAAAGAATGAAGAAAATTTAGGGTGATCCGGACAAGTTCATCATTGCTTCCTTGCCTTGTAAAATTTTGCAAAGTAATAATAACAAAAGAACTATTCTATTTTCATTTAGAAATATCCACTTAAAATAGTATTAAATACATCATTTAAAAAAAAAAAACTAGGGTGGCTTAATAATTATGGCCGGTCGTGTATGTCGTTTTTAAAGATTCTGGCTTGTTTTGTAAACTCTTTCAACTTGCTTCTGTTGCTGAGCGAGACTGGATTGCTTTCTGTAATTTTTTCGACATTATCTGCATTTTCAGCGTAATTTGCGAAAGGTCTACCAGTAATGTGGCTTGATTTGGGGATACACATTCATCATGTTAAAATTAATGGGTTGCTGGGTCAATGATTTCCACTTTCCTATCAACATACTTGATATTTACCCAACTCATTGTATGTTCTTGTTTACCTTAATTAATTGTATACATCTACTTAATATTGATGAGAATAAGCAGTTCCCCCACTATGGATCATCTAACTATAAAACTAAAACATTCTTTGAATGGATTGATTGATTTATAGTCGGGTGGAGTGTCCTAGAGCAATTAAACGTAGAACATTTTTGTGTTTATGACTGACGTTAAGGCGACACACACACACACACACACACACACACACACACATATATATATATATATATATATATATATATATATATGGGGAATATGTATGACAAAAATAGAAAATTATCATCTGATAAAGTCCTGAAGTATAGAAGAGTTTTAGGTCATGTAGATTCAATCAGCCTTATCAAGGAAACAGACATCATATCAAATTTGACCAATACTTATAAAATCAAGTTCTTAACAGTCATCTTAGGGCCCATGGAGGCCGAAATGTGACAGAAGCCATCACAAGTTGTATAAGTGAGGGCACGGCTCTCATCTGTTTATGATGTTGCTATTATCGTCTTTGTTTAAATCAAAATTTGTCATATATATATATATATATATATATATATATATATATATAAAGTCATTCGCGGACAGATCTGTTTCGCTGTATCACAGCTCATCAGTACGGTTAGACAGCCGATTGCTTTTTACACAGAATTCAAACCCGATTGAATTGGCGTCAGTCGGCTATTCTACCTCTGAGCTACGGGCGCTCGGTAGAAGGAGGCAGACTTTTTAGCATGTATATTATCATTATACAGGCCCAATAACTGAGGGTGTTCTAATTCATTGCTGAATGAACGATGCGAAGATACCAGAGTTTTTCAAAATCTACCATTTTTCCAGAGTGCTCAATCAGGGAGTGAGAGCGTAAATAGTCATCCGCAGACAGATCTGTTTTGCTGTATCACAGCTAATCAGTACGGTTATATTTTTACCCAGGATTGAAGCCCGACTGAATTGGCGTCAATCGGCGATTCCACCTCTGAGCTACGGGTGCTCTATAGAAGAAGGCAGACTTTTTAGCGTGTATATTATTATTATACACGCCCAATAGCTGAGAGTGTTCTAATTCATTGCTGAATGAATGATAATATATATATATATATATATATATATATATATATATATATATATTTGTGTCCATATATATGTATATATTTACGTGTATGTACTTGTATGCCTATATATATACATACAAATATGTTCACACTCACATATACATAGATATGTTTTCTAGACATATACTGTTAAATATAAGAGACAATGAATGATGGTAGATGGCCTCCAATATCTGAAGGTTCTACATTAAATCCAAACAACCCACACCTAATAAAATCACGTTTGAATCTGGTCATAACACATTACATTGCATTTAAATATGTGGTTCTGTTATCATTTCTAGCTCTCACGCGGTGTGACATCATAGAACCGCATTAAAAATTTGCGAACTGCGTTTGCTATTTTTGGTAGCTGTTGTCATTGCTTAGCGGAGTTTTATGTCAACACAAGATCAAATCGTCGCTGATGGTGGATATTTTTGTGTTACCGTCGTTGTAATCTCTCTGAAGATGGCTCATGTGAGCCGAAAGCTTAGAAGCAACTTAATAAAAAATTATCCAAATTTTGGGGAATTTTTGTCTATATTTTCACCTGAAATTAAAGCCAAAATACAATGTTTAGAACGGCTCATGATTACACATAATAGACATTCATTGTCTCTTATATTTAACAGTATATGCTTAGAAAATTATCTGCTGCCTCGATACACTATATATATATATATATATATATATATATATATATATATTACGTTCGAAATAATGTTTGTCTGTTCTTTGTGTTTCTATCTTAAAATCTTTTGAGCATTTATTGTTGACATATAGCTTACAATTTTTCTGAAAATTATCTTGGGAATGATAGAGTCTTACATATCTGTCTGTAAAATATTTAAAAAATGCATTTTTTCCCTTTTTTCTAACGTCTTTTTTGTATCTTTGCCTAGACCCCATGTCGACTACTCGAGAAGCTGTCACTGTCGCCAGATAGAACGCCCTTAGATAACTCAGTAGGTAGAATATTGTATTGGAGGCGATATCACAACTTTGATGAATTTTAAAAATCTTAATACTTTACTCTATTGACAGTTGCTAATGTATTTGTCTTCTTCACTTATATATATTTACCTAGCCTAATTTTGTTTGTCGGTACTAGATAGAGGAAGACTGTATTGCGCCAACGTTTGACTGAGTATGTGATAAAATCCATCGTTTTATACTTTCTTTTTTTTTTTAATCGTATCACCCCGAGCAAGGCGGTAACGCCACTGATGTGCAGGGCGCTACGTAATAGTGAAAAGATTGGAAAAGAGAAAACCGGAAACCGCATCCTAAACAGGGAACAAGGGATGAGCCTCTTAACCTGTTCAATAGACGTGGGTGGAGTGTGAACCGGGCGATAGATAGATCTATCTACTCCAATTGGAAAAAAAAGTGAGAAGATTTGAAAAGAGAAAGCCGGAAACCACATCCTAAACAGGGAACAAGGGATGAGCCTCTTAACCTGTTCAATAGACGTGGATGGAGTGTGAACCGGGCGATAGATAGATCTATCTACTCCAATTTTAATTTTAGTGGTGCAAAATTATTGGTAATTTACCAAGTGTGTCATCACGTACAAATTAAAATGGGCAGGGTTAAGTCAGATTTTAACTTTTAAAGATTCCTGATTATATACTTTGTATCATATCCTTTAATTAAATTTGTTTTTATGGTTTGTTATCCTACTTGAAATATATTTTGTTTTGATGTTAAATACTTCTTTTTTTGGCATTCTATTTTGACAAAAATATACTTAGATACTCTAACCACGTGTAACACTCATATAAACGTTTAGAAGTTAATGCTTCGAAAAAAAACTGAAAATGAAGTGTTATTATTCCTTTTTAAAATAAATATAAGTAATGGTTTTAGAGAAATGATAGAACTCTCCTCAATACTTTTCTCAAAGTTTCATCTCTGAAATGGCTTACGGCCATATCAAGTTCAATACACCGGTTCTCGCTCGATTACCGAAGTTAAGCAACGTTAAACCTGGTCAGTACTTAGATGGGTGACCGCTTGGGAATACCAGGTGCTGTAAGCGTTTAGTGATGGTTGTGCGTTGTAGCGCAGTGGATATCGGCTCGGAAGGAGAAATCGGTGAGCCGAGTTCGAATTCCAGTTGAATACCAAGCATTCACATAAGCACTAGTACCCTTGGGAAAGGTATTAATCCGTCCCTTCCCTTCAGTTATGGGTTAAATAACAGGGTAGGACTTGGGGACCCTGTCCTTAAAAACAAATCCAAATGAATCTTGATACTTGAAAAGAAAAAATATTACTATCCACAAAAACTTATATAAAAAAACAATAATAAATTGTTGAAAGAAGAAGGTATGACCAGCAATAAATAAATAAGATTTAGTTGGCAATAAATGGCCCGCCGAGGTTGATATGGCATAAAACAAAACAACCAACAATCATCTCTAAAAGAAAACGTTATCAATTTGTCGAGTTCTAGAGAAAAAAAATGGAGAGGTGACTGAAGTGCCAGGGAAGTTTAGTGGCCATCTCGATCTATTCGGTGTCGTTTAAAAAAAAAACGATACCGAATCGATGTATATATTTATATGAATGTACTTATATGCATATATGTATATACACAGACACGAAAGAATTTAATAGACACCAAGATAAATTTTATTTCTGATTTATTTTAATAACCAAGATAAATTAACATAGATTATTTGATTAAAATTGCAGAAAACAATACTGGAACATGTCACGAACCAAAGAAGCATCAGCCCTATCCAAATTTCAGTGAGGACGTATCGTGAGCCAACATGAAGATGGTTTTAGTCAAAGAAAATTATCTGAAAATCTTTTAATACCCCTTTAAACTGTTAATAGAGTGATCGTACAATTCACTAGAGAGGGCAAGAAGTGCACAAAACCTCATCCAGGCCGCCCTCGGCCCTCTGAAAGAATCATGCGTCTTGTCCAAAGAAATGCTGAACAGGATCCACGTTGCAAGGCCTCTGACCTAGCAACACAAATTGATGTCAGTCCCAGAACAGCTGCTCACGTATCTTCACAAGCTGGGCAACTATGGCAGAGCTGCGAGAAGGAAACCACTTCTCCGTCCAGCCAGTATAAAACGCAGAAATGATTGGGCTCATGAGATGGTGGGGAGACCTGTGACCTTTTGAACCATTGTCATTTTCTCTGATTAGTCAAGATTCGCATTATTTTCCGACAGCGGAAGTGTATGGGTATGGGACTCTGTAGTCAAGAGTTTGATTTAAAAAGACTTCAGCCAACAGTGAAACATGGGGACCTTTCAGTAATGGTAAGTGGTGCAATTTGGAGAGATGGTCGCTCAGAGCTTGTGGAGTTTGAATGAAACATCAATTCAGTCAAATATGTATCTATATTAAAGAAAGAGCTCCTTCCAATATTTTCAAGTAGTAGAATAGCAAAGTTGACCCCCGATTTATGGAAGATGGAGCTCCATGTCACACTGCTCAAGCAACGTAACATTGGTTGAGACAAAATGGGATCAATAATCTTTCATGGCCAAGTCAGTCCCTGGATATTACCTTATTGAACATCTTTGAGGCATATTAAATCGAAAACTCCGCAAAATGAATAGGAAGCCATCTTCTAAGCCTGAACTTTTAGGATTATTGCTCAATCTCTCGAGATGATATTCATGAACTCATCACTAGCATGCCTAGAAGAGTCCTTGCATTAAAAAAAGCAAAGTCGGCGTCAACCAAGTATTAGTTATTAAATTTATGACCAGTTATAAATCCTTTGTATATCCCTTGTATAAATTATTTGTGTAATAAAATAAACGGTTTCTGGGAGCTTTTTTTTCGATTCTGTCATGTCTATATATATATACATACAAACATGTTCACACACACACACACACACACACACACACACACACACATATATATATATATATATATATATATATATTTCACGTTCGAAATCATGCTTGTCGTTTTTCTATTTTAAAATCTTTTGAGCATTTTATTGTTGACAGATGGCTTATAATTTTTCTGAAAATTCTATTAGGAATGATAGACATTTTACAGACGTAGCTGTCTGTAAAATATTTTTTAAAAATGCATTTTTTCTTTTTTTCTTAAGTCTTTTTTTTGTACCTTCACCCAGACTCCATGTCGACTATCCGAGAAGCTGTCAATGTCACAATACAATTTTTATTTTGAATGCGCGTTGTGGTGCAAAGGATATCGGCTCGAAACAAGAAATTGAAGAACAGAGTTCGAAACGCAGTTGAATTTATTTACGTTCAAATCCCCTTGCGAAATGTATTAATCCATTTTATCTCCCTCCAGCTATGTGTTAAATAGCTGGACAGATTTGGTTGTATTGGCAACCACACTACCGGAGTAAGTAATGGCAACCTACTGCGGGAAAATCTTCAGCGCAGCCATTTCATGTTTTTTCGAGACATGATCACCACAGCGTGTATCAAATATGGCACTTAACCAACAATTTCAAAGAGTCACTCAATGAAGAGGTTTACGGAACGGGATTGTTGTAAGGACGGAAGTGGAGTAAGTAAGAAATGCATAATATCGGGCCTTGTAGCGGTAATGGTTGGCGGTAGATTTGAAGAGATCGTAGATATTAGGGGAATTACCTAGTTTTTTTTTTCTCCATAAATAACTGTTACAGTGTAAAATGTGTGTGTGGGACTTCCTTCTTACAGGTATAATATGAGGCTTAATAAAAAATTAATTGTCTGACCGAGATATTCTAATGGAATGTAATCAGTTGAGATATCTTATGCAGAGATTTTTGTAAATTTCAGACGATTGATTTCGTTTCCGACAGAAAATGTAGAATTTATATTCAAATTTGCTCTGGAAACGAAGAAAACATTCTGTAATTTTTATTTTAAAAAATGACTAAAAACATCCGTAAAACTCTAGTTGGTCTTTAACCAAACATATATATGAGTGTGACTATCAGAGGTGAGTGTGGGCGAAGTGTGGGTGAAATATGAGGGTTCGTGCATGTGAACGTGGATTACTATTTACTTGTCTGCATATGCGTAAGCGAGAGGCTTTGTCGTATATTCCGTATGGGTAAATAGAAAGAAGAGGAGATAGAAAAGAATAGGCGAGCGTACATACAATACCGCAGTTAAGCTGACATAAATCATTTGTACGTAGAGATTGGCCAGATCAAAGGTGGAAAGGTGAATCACACAGATTACAGGTGTCCGGTATTGTTGTGAGTAAGTGCATTATTCAGTGCTAATTGCAGTTTTGCGTTGGAAATTTTGCACACCCACACCCACACACACACACGCGCGCGCGCATACACATACACACATGCGCATTATAATTTGGCACACTATTGAAATTTATTAGCCACTAAAGCTGTTAAGATGGCGAATTTGTCTGCGTAGAAATTCAGGTGTCTAACCCTAACACTGCGCCGATGAATTTAGCTCACTGATGCCCCCTATATATGAATTTACTCGAGCCACAAGATTAGCAACTAGGTCCCACCCTTTTACTGTGAAACCAATAAAATGTAAACGCACTTCCCGCCTGTGGAATTCCCTTCCGTGTACTTGTTTCCCCGGCAGCTACAATCTTCAACAATTTAAATGTAAAATCAATAGTCATCTCCTATCTCACTAACTTGCTTCCTCTCTCTCTCATGCTCCTTTCTCCGTCCAATCCACTCTCATCAGTATTCTCATCGTTCTCTTACCCACTTCCTGACACCCCCTATAACCTGTCACACTTTTTCATAACTTTCCTCCTATGTAACCCCCTGCCCAACAGTGGCAGTAAAATGCCTCGCTTGGCGTGATATGATTATAAACAAAAATGATGTCAGTTCACTTAATGGGCATTAAAATTACCAAAGCATAAAGATGTTTTCAAATGAATATATATATATATATATATAGATAGATAGAGAGAGAGAGAGAGAGAGAGAGAGAGAGAGAGAGAGATTTCTATACTGTGAGATAGTATTTCTAATATATTACAGTACTGAGAAGAAGGGGAGTGTTAAAGGAAAAAACTGAGATAGCTAATAGTAAGTAACAAAAAAAGTTGAAAGAACACGAAAGAATCATCCGTAGAAGATTCTCTTACTATTGGAAGATTATATCGGAGGTAAACACTAATGTATCCTAGAATCATTTTGACAACGAGAGAAATGGCAAGACACAGTGAATTTATTGATAGCGATAGAATAGACTAAATTAGTTTTTTTTTTTACAACGCTATAAGATATATTGGGAATGTTTCAACAGGAAATTGCGCAGAAATTGGTACGATTAGCACAAATCAAAAAAAAAAAAAAGTGGCTAGAGGATTTTTTATTTAAATGAAGTAGATAACAAACATTAGTCATGGTGAGTTTTTCTATGGTTGGGTACTATAAATTATTAGATTTTAATGCTTGCTCTAATTAAAGTAGCTTTCACATTTTAGCAGATGGAAAGGAATTTTTACATGTGAGATTATTTTTGTTTTTACACTCATGTTGTCACACTAAAAATGTTTTTTTTTATAATAATACTAGCAGTATAACCCGGCGTTGCTCGGGTGTAATGAAAGCTTTAAAACTAATCCATGGTCCTGGAGCTCAGACTCTTTGGACTTTGGCACTAAAGACTAAAAAGCAATAGTTGTTTTCAGTTAAAGCGAAACCGTAGACTGAAAGAAAAATAAATGGATGTAAGTCAAATTTTGATTTCCTGGTATCAATATATATAAATTTATTTCGTCGTAAACTGAATTTTGAAGGCTAAATAAGTCCTCTGAGTAAATGTTATCATGGCTGAGACTAAGAACTACAATTATACCTACTTAGAGCCAAATCCGAAGCAAAGATTAAATAAAAGGCTGAAAAAATACAGACATACAGGCAGATAAACAGACACACACACACGACTCTTGCTTTTTATATATATATGTTATCGATTTTCTGCACTATTGTAAGAACTGCAACCTTGAAACTTCTGAATATCGTTTCTTATGTCTTTGTCTATGAGTGTATCAAATTTGATTAAAATCAGACCACTCCTTCTATAACCCGATATTTTCGATTACCGATTTTCGATATTTATTTGGGGTACCTCGACACAAAACCTAGCTAAGAACACTCGCAGACGCTTATTGTACAACTGTGTAAATTTTCAAGAAAATCGGTTCAGCCGTTTTGGAGTCTATAGGTAACAGACATGCACACAGAGAGACAAAGTTCCATTTATAAATGAGTTTAGATCCCTCCTACTAAGGCAGTAAAGCTACTAAGACGAATGTGAATTACTGAGTGTTAGAGAATATAGGGAAAAATTATTAAGGAGAGAGAACAATAAAAGAAGATGAATTAAGAAAACAGAAGATAAAAATTAGCAATGCATTTAAAGCTTTGAAGAGGAAGTTGATAGGGAAGCAAGAAGCCGGAAAGGAAGCAAGAAGTGCCAGAGAAGAAACTGTTAGCATAAAACTTACGGTTACATCTAAACATTTCAATTGTAACATGAAGAAACCTTAGTCAGTCAGTTAAGTGCCATATGTGATACACGCTTGTGCGATCATGTCTCGAAAGAGACATGACTGACTGGGCAGAAGATTATCCCGCAGTAGGTTGCCATTGCTTTCTGCCTTCTTCAGGTGCTAAGAATTTCGAACCGAACGAATTATTACAATCACTGGGGTATGTCATTCTAATTCCTTGCGTAGTAATGCCTTTCGATTGGAAGTCATTCGTTATCTCCCTCTAACCCTGCAAGTTGCTTGAATATTTGGTATTGAACTCACAACTCTTTGGGTCAGGTCACAGGAACTAACCAATGTCTATATCCACTGGGCCAAGAACAACTTAATTTTTTGGAACTTATAAACCCTTCAGTAACCCTTTTTTTACCAGAATTTATATTGCAATTTTTTTATATTAATGGTTTTCTCTAGTATTTTTGATGTTAATGGTTTTCTCTAGAATTTTTTTTTTTTTTTTACCAGAGCTCATACTGCAATTTTTGACACTAATGATTTTCTCTGGCACGCCGTATTACTGGTTCCCATATTGTGTTCATCTCTATGCTGAGTCGGCTTAGGAGCCTAGAACATGTGCTGATTCGAAATTCCTAGCAAGTAAAGAAGGCCGGAGCATAAAACGGCCGAAACGTCGTACAAATGGCAACAAAGATGAGGACAATAGTCCGAATAATGTAAATACTGTAAATATAGTATTTATATTTACGAAAATTATTGACAGTTATTACGTATTTCTACGCAAGCATTTATATATGTACATGATTTGATTTTAATCATTTCAATCCAGTCAAGGAATGTGATAAAGCCACCATGAAGGCATTGGTTACTAAGTGGAAGGTAACTGAAAAAACTTTATTAAAGCGAAAATAAAATAAATTAAAAAAAAAAAACAGAATATAAAGAAGAAAAAAAAATGACTACTGATGTTGCATTGCGTCCAATCTAGAAATTCATGTTACCGAAAAGGAAAGCCCGAGTAGAGATGGTTGGCCATGCTGGGTACAAGGCCACTTAAAAACATAGCCAACAATCTACACAATTTAAAAATAATCAAAAGTTTGATTGAAGATTGGAATAATAAAAGTCTTTTGTTTGTAAAATAAGTGAAATTTTATTAACTGAACAGAATAACAACTTTTTAAGAAAAAATGTTCAAATAGAAAACGTACGTAGTTAATTAATTTGTAAGAGTTCAAAGTTCAAAAAGAAAATGTAAGTAGTTAAATATTCTAGAGATATAGTTCTGAGGAGTTAAATGAATCCAGATCTAATAGTAGCAAGTAGCAAAATGTGTGTATGTAGAAAAGATTAATCAGGGTACTAATGAAGTCTGTATTCCTTTACTTTTTATGGCCGGCTAGAAATTGAAAAGGAGGGTAAAGCAATGAAGGAAAATTCTACCTATCGGACATTAGTTTTAGGAGTCAGTTGAAGATGTCTGGTTGTTGTTGTTGTTTCTGTGACGGCAAGTTAGTGAGAACGAAGAAAGGAAAATTGGAAGGAGAGGAAGAACGAATGTATGTCGACGAGACATGACAGGGTCGGCGTTGGACTGTCTTTGGTCTGACAAGAGACATGGATAAGTAGTGAAATCTAGTCACGTGTTTGGCTCGAACCGCATACCTATTTTCTAGGTATTAAGAAAAAATTCATAGTTCAATTTGCTATTTCCCATTCAATCAGAATCCAGAATCTTAATTTTCACACCCATTTGTGAAATTTGCCTTGGTTTGCTTTTTCTAATCCGATTTTGCGGGTGTGCAATTTTGCTTTTTGCGTTTTAGTTAATTGTTGGATGATATACACTACCGGCCATAAATATTAGGCCACCCCAGTTTTTTAAAAGAAATGATGTATTTCATACTATTTTTAATATTCATTGCCAAATGAAAATAGAATGGTTCTTTTGTTATTATTGTTTGCAAAATTTTTTCAAGGAAGCAAAGATGAACTCGTCCGAATCACCCTAAATTTTCTTCATTCTTTCATTGAGGAAACTGCAATATAGGTAATTATTAAATATTTATAAATTCATTTGATGCACATATTATTTTGCAATATTAACAAAAGAACAATTCTATTTTCATTTACAATTATTCATTTGGCAATAAATGCTAAAAATAGTATGAAATACATTATTTTTTTAAAACACTGGGGTGGCCTAATAATTATGGCCGGTAGTGTAGGGTTTGCATCTTATACCCGTTAGAACAACTACCATTAAAATATTTCTAAAAAAAAAAAAACACCGCGTGTGTGCATGTGCGGGCGTGTGCAAAAAAAAACGCCCCTTTCCTTAATCTCGAAAGTGAAAAACAAGATCACATAAAACCGAAGACCTTCTGAATAATAAAGGATCAGAAAAAGCTGTTGGTATTAATGCTTGAATGAATATATATCGGGATTGCGGTTGTCGTTAAAAACAGAATCTCGATGAGTTGATTGGAAAGAAACGCAATGACATGAAGTTAAAACAATTTAACTTGTTTGAATTTTTAATGCCGAAGTGCTTAGATTGATGTACGTTGTGGAGCATTGGATATCAGCTCGGAATGAGAAATCGGGGGGCCGAGTTCGAATTCCAGCCGAATTCATTGCATTCACTTACGCGCAAATACCCTTCGGAAATATATATATATATATATATATATATATATATATATATATATATATATATATATATATATATATGAATTGGAGCACTCTAGCTATTGGGCGCGTAATATGATATGTGCTAAAAAAGACTACCGTCTTCCACCGAACGCCCCGTGGTCCAGAGATAGAGTCGCCGACTGACGCCAATTCGGTCGGGTTTCGAGCCTGGGCTAGGTAGCAATCGGAGTCTAATCGTACTGATGAGCTGTGAGACAGCGAAACAGATCTGTCTACGAATGACTATATATATATTTATTAGTGTATACTAAAACATATCTGTAAAAATGCAATGTTTTGTTTTTATTCACACACATATACATAACCAACGCGCACACACATATATAGAGAGATAGATCTCTGTACAATAATATAATAACGTTTAATTGTTTCATACATTCTCGGTTACAACTTATAAATCGATTTATTTGTCACTCATCAATAAAAAGCTATTATTTTTCCAGCACGTGAACTGTATGTTTCAATTTCAAAGATTTTAATTAGAACAGCTGAATATTTATTTCACAGTTTTAGCAAAATTAGAGAGATAACTGTGTCATTACCAGGTGAGCCACAGTTTCTTGCGCCAGTCAATTTGCGTTTTTACGTCATCACCATCGTTATCATCAACATTGTCATCATTTTAAATAATTTAAACAGCTCCGATGATTGGTTTAACGTCTCAAATGACCCATTCATCACCTTATTTTCATCTTAATTCGGCAGCCAGGAAAACGTGTCCGACAGAGTGTCGTCCTTTACTATTTGCCCCTTGCCATATTTGCTTCTATTTCCTTTCCTGCATTGATTGTCCGCCTAGAAAGGGCTACATCTCCTGAAAGCCTCTTAAACGCAAGCAGCCGACAAAAAAATTCAACAATAACTACAACATTAGCTTGTCTACCCAGTCGTTCATTTAATAATCTAAACATATTCTCTCAGGAATCTCCTCTCTCTCTGTGAATCATCGTACTTTCTTCTACTCTGTCTGTGGTTTTCCCTTGTTTATTTAACGAACTCCTTCTATATGTTTTCTTCTTTTTCAATTTTGATTTTTTTAAATGAATTTTTCATTATGTTACCGCACACATGGACGGCATACATTGTTGGGTTTAAGCAAAACAGAAACCAAGCAGAAAGAATGATTGTTTTGCCAAACAACCCCGCAGATCCACGTGTATATATGTGTATATGCCGACAATCGTATGAACATATGCGGGCACTAATGACAGACACACCCTTTCACACGCACTTGTGCAGAAGCTTGCACCAAATCACTTTGATTGTGCACGTGCAAATGCGTTTTCTGTTCACGCACATTTACGCATATAAACACTCACAGAAACTCGCATGCGCGCACATCTTAATCAGAAATACAGAACAGTTAAGTATACACTAAATTCTACTAACATATGTAGACATGTAAGCACTCACGTCTATTATATATATATATATATATATATATATATATATATATATATATTGATTGTTTAATTACTTAGTTTTTCGTCATAATAAAATTAGACCAGTAAACAGTTGTATTATTATATTGTAGAACATTCGAATATTCTTTATTTGCAAACGAGTTATTTCGCAACCTAGGTTTTTAACATGTGGTGCCCTCAGGCGATTTGCAATAACTCATTTTACCGGATATAAAAAAATATTTTTTTTATTTATTTAGAACGCTCACGCAACGGTGATTTTTTGAACTCTCACGTAACGGCGAATTTTTGAACGCACAATTTTTAAAATTACAAAAAATTATAACGCTTTCATCCATGGATGTATGAACCTAATATGTATATTATGGTATGGTTACACTTAGTTATAATTTATCGCCTGAAGATACCACATGGTAGAAACCTAGGTCGCGTCATAACTCGTTTACAAATGAAGAATATTAAAATTCAGACACTCGTGTTGTGTTGGAGTTCTGTTTTGTTTGAAATATTCTTAAAGTAAGGCTTTTTTTTCTTTTTCTGCCTAATTTTAAATTTTAAGCTTTTCATGTTTAATTGGTTTTCTTTAATTTAATTCTTGATTTTAGCAGATATCTCTTGACTGGACTTTCTTTCTTTCTTTCTCATCAGCCATATATTAGTCTGTCTACTTTCTTCCCCTGTGCCATCCGTAATTTGACTCCCATTGGCCATCTTGGTGTGACCAAAATTCAGACACTCGTGTTGTGTTGAAGTTCTGTTTTGTTTGAAATATTCTTAAAGTAAGGCTTTTTTTTTCTGCCTAATTATAAATTTTAAGCTTTTCATGTTGAATTGGTTTTCTTTAATTTAATTCTTGATTTTAGCAGATATCTCTTGACTGGACTTTTACTAAGTTAAAACTTAGTAATCCATCACCATGTTTTTTTTTTGTTTTTTTTTCAATTGGAGTAGATAGATCTATCTATCGCCCGGTTCACACTCCACCCATGTCTATTGAACAGGTTAAGAGGCTCATCCCTTGTTCCCTGTTTATGTGGTTTCCGGCTTTCTCTTTCCCAATCTTCTCACTTTGTTTTCTTTTTCTTTTTTTCAATTGGAGTAGATAGATCTATCTATCGCCCGGTTCACACTCCACCCATGTCTATTGAACAGGTTAAGAGGCTCATCCCTTGTTCCCTGTTTATGTGGTTTCCGGCTTTCTCTTTCCCAATCTTCTCACTTTGTTTTCTTTTTCTTTTTTTCAATTGGAGTAGATAGATCTATCTATCGCCCGGTTCACACTCCACCCATGTCTATTGAACAGGTTAAGAGGCTCATCCCTTGTTCCCTGTTTAGGATATGGTTTCCGGCTTTCTCTTTTCCGATCTTTTCACTATTACGTAGCCCCCTGCACATCAGTGGCGTTACCACCTTGCTCGGGGTGATACGATTAAAAAAATATATATATATACTAGACTGGCGTCGTTATCTCATCAATTTCCAGTTGAGCCGGTCAGATGTAGCCGTAAGTTCTCTTCTAACAGTTTCTTTTCTCACACTTCTCCCTTGAGGAAGTCCCTCCTGCCAGCCAACTTTACTCTAAAAGATTGAAATGCAATGTTAATCGCTATGTACTGTTCTCCCGATTACTCTTTCCTGTTTTCGCTCATTAGTATCGTTTCTCTTCCTACTTTTTCCAAACCCTTGCGACTTTACGGCCTTGCTAACATTATTTAGCTTTGTATCAGAGGCTTAGTTTCTGATACTAACTAAAACTAACCCTCAGGGCATGAATATGGAAGATGCTTGTTTTATTTGAAAGAAAATAAAAAGATTAAAAACAATAGTTTGGACTTAAAATATAATTATTCCTGTCACAGACATCAGGTGGGAATGGACAGTTGTTTTACAAATTCATTCGAACCAGCTGGCCAGGGAATCAGAGGAAAGACTAACGATGGGCGTGATAGCTATAAAAGTTTTAACTTATTCTCAAGTTAACCTCCTTGAAAGCCATCGATATAGACTATCTATTTAGACAAGTATTGGAATTTTGATGAAGTTAATTACTGTAAATAAAGTAAAATTTTCTCGCAAAATTGTCTAAAAGTCTATATACATCAACCTCTAAATAAGCATACGTCACTTTATATGAAAATTAACAAAAAAATCAATTCCAATTTTAAAATTTAAAATGCAGCTCAAATCAGAGACTTTTCTTACATTGCTACCCCTCTCTCATTCTCATTGTCTCATTCTCTCTCTCACTCACTCTCTCGCTCTCTCTCTCAAAGAAGTGCATACCCGCTAAATACAAAACAAGGTAAAACAGAGAAAGCAAAAGCGGCAATTTTTGTCAAATGCAATACTGTTATATATAAATGGAACTTTGTGTATGTGTGTGTGTGTGTGTGTGTGTGTGTGTGTGTGTGTGTGTGTGTGTCCGTTACCTATAGACTCCGAAACGGTTGAGCCGATTTTCTTGAAAATTTTCACAGTTGTACTATAAGCGTCTGCGAGTGTTCTTAGCTAGGTTTTGTGTCGAGGTACCTCCAATAAATATCGAAAATCGATAATCGAAAAAATCGGTCTATAGAAGGAATGGTCCGATTTTAATCAAATTTGATACACTCGTAGACAAAGACATAAGAAACGATATTCAGATGTTTCAAGGTCGCAGTTCTTCCAATAGTGCAGAAAATTGATAATATATACATATAAAAGGCAAGATATTTGTGTGTGTGTTTCTGTTTATCTGCATGTATGTCTGTATTTTTTTCAGCCCTTTTATTTTAGTTTTTGCTTCGGGTTTGGCTCTAAGTAGGTATAATTGTAGTTCTTAGTCACAGCCATGATACCATTTACTTAGAGGACTTATTTAGCCTTCAAAATTCAGTTTACGACGAAAAAACTTATTTTATATCGATACCAGGAAATCAAAATTTGACTTACATCCATTCATTTTTCTTTCAGTCTACAGTTTCGCTTTAACTGGAAACAACTATTGCTATTTAGTCTTTCGTGCCAACGTCCAAAGAGTCTGAGCTCGTCGTAGCCGTATGCTGTATGCTGAAACGTAGGCTTATGTAACAGGCTTAGTCAATACGCATTCCAATAGGCGTAATCCTAGGCGTCCCCGGGATAGTCTCTATTAATGACTGACACTAGCCAATCGCCAATCATATTACTGTGAAGGGGAACCAAGGTGTATGCATATTCATTACATAAGATAATTATACTCACAAACACGGCTTTGCACATTAAGAAGAGCTTTATCTATGTAAAATATGTATGATCTTAAGGGATTTTTGAATATCACTTTTATATAGAATGATCATTGAAAAATATCATGAATCTATTTCTAACCTCAGCTCTCTTGTTGGGCCCTAGAAGGAATTGTATATACAATAGAAATCGAAGGAAATAATAATAATAATAACCGCATCTCTAACATTATAATTATGACCATGGCAACTACAATAATGTCTTTTCCCATTCATTACTTTATTTAAGCAGTAATAAAAAATTCAGTATTATTGTACGTAAAAGGGCATTATTTGAATTATAGTGAAAATCTAAAACTTGTGGCACATGAGGGCATCAATAATTCCAGTTATAGTTGGTGCACTCTGATTCACTGGAGAAGGTTCTGATATACACTACCGGCCATAATTATTAGGTCACCCCAGTTTTATTCTTTAAGAAATTATGTATTTCATACTATTTTTAGTATTTATTGCCAAGTGGATACTGTGACACTATCTCCTGCGGGGATACTTTCCCGTCTCCCGTGGGTATACTTTCCATTGTTTGAGAGAGAGAGAGAGAGAGAGAGAGAGAGAGAGAGAGAGAAATTGATATTAGCAATATTATTAGCTGTGCTATATTGTAATACGCGATGTGAGCTGATGTAAAAAAATAATTTTAATACTATAAAATACTTGTAAAATATTGCGAATAGAAAAATTAACTATACTGTCATGTACATTTAAAATCCGGGGATTATAAAATTTAACTATTTTTGAGAAAAAAGGAAAAAGGAAAAAGGAAAAAAGGAAAAAGATATAATTTTTTCTTTCGTGTTTGAAGCTGATATTTTTCAATAAGCTAAACTATTTTTAGCCAAATCAGGTTTCATAATTTCCCTGTTGAAATTGCTAGTCATAATATTAAATTCTATGCTTACACTTTCTTCTCTCTCACATTTCACTTATAGAACTCATTTCTGTCTCCTGGTTTTTCAATCAAATTTGATTTAAACTGATTTAAATGTGTTGTAGAGGATCATCCTATCCTACTCATTAATGGATATGGTCTAGTCTATAAAAGACTGTGATTGGGAGCACACGTCACTAGACGGAAGCATACGTCACTAGACGGACGCATACGTCGTAGGTGGATATTTTTCAGTAAGCTAAACTTTTTTTTAGCCAAATCAGGTGTCATTATGATGGGGTCAGGCGGGGTTAAAGAGAGGATTGAAAATGGTTATAAAAATCCCGACTCGGTAAGAAAAGTCAGTTTTTTTTTCTCAGTTTTCAGTTGGAGTTATCCAGTTAGCTGTGAGAAGCAATTTGTTTTTTAGGTTAACCGAGTGACTATCAGTCGAAATGTAACGACTGTGAAAAAAGGTTCCCAACCGGAGAGCCATGACCCAAGGCTAGACATCACCATAGAACTTATGGCTAAAGAGCTAATGTCGAAAGAAGCTTGCCGGTGATTAATTTAAAGAGTTAAAGTCAAAGGAATAATGTGCCTCCGATAGGAATCCCGAAAGAACGTTAGTATTTTAAAACTTAATTGGGAGAATTAAAATTTCTGGTTGTTCTCGACAAAAAACCCGCACTGCTATGAAAACAATTTTTAAGCGAGCCTTGAGAGAGTCTCCAGACGACAAGGAAACCAACCCCACGCCGCCACCGCCGCCATCACCGCCACATTAGCCGCCATTGACTGCCTCTGATTCGGCAAATCCCGTCAAGTTCCGACTAGAACCCGAAATAACTTTATTATTTTTTTACATCACCTAAAAGAGAAAGGTACAGCTCTAACTTTAGATAATACAGATTAGATTTTAGTGAAAATTTGAAGAGCTCTGTCTACTTTAATGAAACAGACAAGACATTTTTTTTCTTAAGGGTTGGAAGCTCTGATGCTTCTAGCGAAATTTCTCTCTTCGTTGTAAACGGCATTTTCGACAACTGTATTATCACTTTCGACAACTGTATTGTCTTCTGTCTTCTCTTGTGGAAAAAAAAATTGTTTTTTTTTTATATATATATAAAGACATTCTTCGTAGCTCTCCAAGCGTGTTCGACTTCGTTCATTTATTTTATTAATTTTTTTTTTTTTTTTTTTTTGGTGCTGTGTTTATTTTTTTTTTCAAACCACAAGTGTACACCAGTGTCCGAACTGGCTCAAAAATGCAACTACTAAGATTGCACGACGCGACCTCTGGGATCAAATCACAACGTGGGACAGTGGCGCGTTGTTGCAAAAGACTTCTTGTAAACCAGCTTTAGTGGCGACATCATCGGCCGAGAACATCACGACTTGTGACCGAACCAACCGGCCAGCCGGTTGGCAGTGTCACAATTGGTATCGTCACGACCGTCCACAAGAACGAGCGTCACACTAGACGGCCAGCCCGGCCTGACGTGATACATACTTCTAAATGAAAATAGAATAGTTCTTTTGCTATTATTACTTTGCAAAATTTTACAAGGCAAGGAAGCAATGATGAACTCGTCTGAATAACTAATTTTTTTTCATTCTTTCATTGATGAAACTGCAATATAGGTAATTATTAAATATTTATAAATTCATTTGATGCAAATGTTATTGTGCAATATTAAAAAAAGAACCATTCTATTTTCATTTACAATTATTCACTTGACAATAAATACTAAACAGTATTATGAAATACATCATTTTTTTAAACACTGGGATGGCCTAATAATTATGGCCGATAGTTTACACATTGAAGGCATACCATGGAGCCCACACCGAAAGAAACACAAGAATTGTGCTCACAAGTACAGTGCACACATTAAAAATACCTTTATCTATATAAAGTGCATATATAGATTTACAGGAACACAAACCCACACACCAACACTCACAGGTACACATACAGACATATGTATATATTAGGTACCCAAACTTATTTAAGTTTTAAATTGATTTTTTTAAAATAAAAAACATTTTCTTAAAACTATAATTTTAGTTTAATTGAAAGCTAAATGATTAAATTTACTATTTCCACTAAGCAAAATACTCTGATGTATTTCAAACAGAAATTATATTCATTTGAAACTAAAATTTTGAGATTTTTTTAAAGATTCACTCTGTCGGTCACTTTTTGAGCAATCGACTCATTTGTATGCAAAAGTTAATCCTCAGTTTTAAAAATCTTGAAAAATAATATATATCGCCCGTTATTTTTAAAAAATAGCAAATTTAGCGTTAAATGAATCTAATTTGAAACAAATATTACTTGTTAATGGCATGAAATTGAGAATTAAAGTATTTCTTAATCACAAAAGTCTTAGTCTTACTTGTTGACCTTTCATGTAGGCGATGACAGCACGTGCTATCAATCTGGAAGTATGGTGACCAAAATTTGAGATAATCCAATTTAACATTTCGTAAGTGGAACAACCCTTGAATCATATGACCTTTTACTGATAAATCTCTTAGAAGTTTACATAATAAAAGAAAACGTGCCGTTTAACATAAATAAAAAAAATTTAGAATTTATTTTAAAAATCTTATGTGCGAGTTCGAATTCCAGTTGAATTCATTGCATTCACTTACGCACAAGTACCCCTAGGAAAGGTATTCAGACGTCTCTTCCCTCCAGTTATGGGTTAAATAACAGGACAGATTGGGTTCTATAGCCTTGGCTGGCAACCAGTCTACTGCAGAAAGCAATGGCAACCTACTGTGGGTTAACCTGCCTAGTCAGTCATGTCTCCTTAGAGAAATGATCGCCCAATGCCTGTATCACGTATGGCATTTAACTGACTGAATCCTAAATTATTTGTATTAAGCTTCTGAATCTTCGATTTGTAAAAGCAGAAGACATTGAGTAACTGGAAGAAATTTAAAAAAATGTTTGAAAATTAAATTATAAAAGAAGAAAAAAATGAAAAAATTCTTATAAAATTAATTATTCATCAAATGTTTCAGAATATGATATCCTAGAATTATATTACATATAAAATCAATTAAAAGTTTACGTACATTAAGAATAGC
This sequence comes from Ascarosepion bandense, assembly GCA_037127315.1. Taxonomy (NCBI): domain Eukaryota; kingdom Metazoa; phylum Mollusca; class Cephalopoda; order Sepiida; family Sepiidae; genus Ascarosepion; species Ascarosepion bandense. The sequence goes on along the minus strand of JBBBDQ010000871.1, from coordinate 1,558,000 downwards.
GTATTTTAAATGCACTTTTGATTTTATTATTCGCAACAGATTTTAGAAAAATAGTGTCTTAATTGGAAACTACATGATTTACATCCCTTCATGAGTCCTGTATTTAACCAATAGAATGAAAGATTGGTATAGATAATATATTTCTAGAAGTTTTATGCAATTAATTGAAGTTGGGGGTGTAACAGATGAAAAAATATTTTCTAAATTTAATAACTGTCTAAATAATTTCATTCTTTTGTGAAGAATTCCTGAAAGTTTCACTAAAATCAGACACATGATCTTTTACAAGAATTTTCAATTTAATGTGTCTTTTCAACGCCAAAAAACGACTTACGTAATATTACATTTTCCTTAATAGTCATATTACGTAACATTGCGTGCATCACTGACAGAAAATAAAAAAAGAAATTTTAATTGAAATTTCGAAAGAACTAAAAAAAATTTAAAAAATAATGACAACAAAATTTGATCTTTTCTCTAAATAATTGCATAAACATATTGAAGTTTAAACTTTTTTATTAAGTTTTAACATCATGCAATGCTGTTTTTTTTTTTTGCAGTTGCGTGGCGGTACCTCGTATATATACAAATGTATTCATATATTTCTATTTGCTACAAAATTTATATTTATTATGCTCAAATCTAAAGGTGTTTTCTCAGATAAAAATGGAATGCATATTGTTCTGTTTCTTTCAATTTTTTATATAAACCGGATGTTGACTGCTCAACGATCAAAAGCAGAAAACAGATTTAAGTTTCTGCGCATGGGATCAACGCAAATCTCCCGATCAAAAACAATTATTTTCATTACTCATTTAGCGAGCCTGTGATAAAGAATATACATTGACCAATAGAAAATGAAATTGCCAACCGACTGAGGAGATGACTAATGAAAGAAGAGAAACGGAGTAAAAGTAACAGGCTTATGCGAACTTTTTTTTTTTTAATAAAAACCCGCATGAATCGCTCAACATCAGACAGAGAGAGCGAGTCACGCAGAGACCCAGTTTCAGGGTTGAGCTTTGCGCTCCCCTACCCTCGCCAATCGACTGACGTAGCCGTCGTCAGAGTACATGTGCCGACAGCAACGAACATTCTTTCGCCTTCTCTTACTCTCTCTCTTACTTCCTATCCCACTTCGTTGCCTTCACAACGGCAACTGGTTGTAGTTTGATGTTTTTGCATATATGTAAATAAATTGTACATTTATTTACCCAAAATCAGATGTTTGCCTTTTTTCTCTTTCTTGAATTCAGGTTTACTGAGGCGAAGAAGAAATTAACCTCTACAGCAGTAACGACAACAGCGACAGTTCTGTCTTCCAGATCACCCATTCTTCACTTTCGAAACAGTATTCGATTCCATTTGGAAAGAAATTTTCTTTAAAAAGACTTGAAGTATCTAGACCGGTATACATATTTTATTGTTAATATAAAACAAAAACAATGATATCTACGGTAATATATGTACCTATTAAATATAAACTCATAATAATAAGAGTTGATGTAGGATTTTATAAAATGCTTTACCAAATAACAAGAAAGAATCACTTCCAACGGCAACAAGAATAATGTGTAGAAGCCTTAAATTTTCCTTAACTTTTTCTGAGTTTCTGGGATGAGCAGTTATGATTATTTAAATTATTTACATTCAGACTAATGTCTTCGTCTTTGAGATTATCAAAATGTTTACTGCTGAAAAATTCTCGGTCTCTCCTACTTTTTAATAGTTGACCAAATGACCAATTGTTTTTTTGGGAAAAACTCCTTCGTTGGTCAATGATATTTTCAGTATCTTCGCGTAGAATGCTGTTTATTTCTTGCCATGAAATCACAAACTGGAATCCATAAGTGGTCGATTACGATGATTTAAAATGCAAGCAAGAGGTGCATACGTAGATTTTTAGCACTAGAAAACATTCTGAAAAGCCTGTGTCTTTGAAAAGATTATATTCTCGTCTCGTCTCACTTTTCAAAATTTGAGCAGTAATCATATTTTATTTTTCAGGCATGGATCGTTGATGGATTCTTGGGGGGACTGAGTAATTTTCGATGGTCCCTCGTATATGAAAAAGTACTTTCTGTTGAAATTTAAAATGTTTCTATTTTTCTTAAAACAGTTTTTCAGGAAAATAATTTTCTCAAATCCACTATTGTTGCACTTTCCAGTAATGATGTAAAATGTCTTTCTAACTCATGAATTGCTTATATATGATGGAGTTATTTGTCGTCTTTGCTGTATTAGTGTTCAGCCCTTTGATTATGAAAACTAAAAACCCAGACTGCATGCACATCACATATAATTTCGTTATAATGAAGAAGTTTTATGTCGAACCAACAATACTTCTGGAAAGTGCTGAATGCCCTGGTTTGTCATGAAGTCTATAATCTGCATCCTCATGTTTTGATTCATTCTTCTAGACTGGTTGCCAACAAAGGCCGAAGAGCATAGTCGGTCTCAATATTTAACCCATAAGAAGACAAGATGGATTCATACGTTTCCCAATGATATTTGAATGCAACGGTTCGTCTGGAATCTCCACTCTGACGAATACTCGTTCTGAGTCACTATTCTGCACACACACACACACACACACACACACACACACACACACACACACATATATATATATATATATATCGCTCACTCAGTAATGAATTAGAGAACTCTGGCTATTGGGCGTGTATAATGATAACATACATGCTAAAAAGTTTGCCTTCTTCTACCGAGTGCCCATAGCCCAGAGGTAGAATCGCTGACTGACTCTAATTCGGTCAGGTTTCAATCCTGGGTTAAAAGCAATCGGGGTCTAACCGTACTGATGAGCTGTGATACAGCGAAACAGTTCTGTCTGCAGATATATATATATATATATATATATATATATATATATATATATGCACAAAAAAGAAAGTGGGATGTAGGCAAAATCCCACGGAAGATCCTATTAATAACAATATTAAAACTCATCTAGCTAGAGATCTCGATGTAAATGAAATTATCTATTTATATAGCGAAGTATGTACATTTACAAAAATTCGAAAATTACATGTCTCATGTATGATTATTTCTGCGAAGTATATTCGTTTCGTCAGCGATATTTTTATAGAAAAATTAAAAAATCTTTTCATATATCAGACGTTCAATTAAAAAGAAGGAAAAGGAAAGAAAAAAACAAATAGTGGGAGGGGAAGAGAAAAAAAAGAAAGGGAAGATTATGTTAGAAAACAGGCATCTGAAAGCAGTTTCAGAGGGTGTGAGAGCTAGAGAGAGATAGAAAGGGGGGGAGACAAAGAGAGTTAGTGAAAGGGATTCAACTCGATCATTGAAAATAACATTTCAAAATTATGTACATATTTGTAAAGAAATAAAAATTAAGCGTGTCACAGGAACGGAAGTGGGGAAAAAAAGGAAACGAGGAATAAGTTAAAAAAAAAAAAGAAAAACTAAAATGGGAGGAAACAAGGTTAAAAGTTATAGGAAAAAGGGAGGAAAAAAGAGAAAAGAAAAAAGTGAGAAAAACATTTCTTTACTTATATCCCTACCAATATAATGTTTCTTTTTTCGCCCTTTTCTTTTTTATTACTGTGGTAGATTTTAACGTAAATTAGTTTGATCTCAACAATAATCTGACCCAGTTTTATTTTAAACGTAAAATATTTGAAAATCTAAATTCGTAAATTGAAGTTGCATGAGATAGCAGAGGAGCTGAACATGTCAGAAGACAGTGTATTCCCCATTATGCATGAACATTTATCAATAAGAAAGCTGTGTTCAAAGTAGATGCCGCGTTTGCTCATAGTCGATCAAAAACAACAACGCGTAGAAATTCAGAGCGCTGTTTACAAGTGTTTAAACGCAACAAGAAGTAGTCTTTGCGTAAATATGTGACAATGGATGAAACATGGATCCACAACTTCAATCCGAAGTCAAATCGGCATTTAGCTGAGTAGACATCTGCAGATGAAAGATGTCCAAAGCGACCAAAGACGCAAACATTCGGCCTTCGTATTCTGAGATGCGCAAGGTATTTTGTTCATCGATTTTCTTTAGAAAGGAAGAAATATCAATAGCGAATATTACATAGCATTATTAGTTCGTCTGAACGAAGAAATCACAAAAAAGATAATGGCTACAAATGAAGAAGAAAAAAAGTGATATTTTACCAAGACAAAGCACCGTACCACAAGTCTATCGCAACGAAAGCAAAACTACATCCACCCTATTCTCCAGATCTGGCTCCCAGCGACTAGTGGCTGTTTGCAGATCTTATAGAATGGTCCAGCGAAAAAGATTTGGCTCCAATGAAGAAGTGATATCGGAAACTGATGCGAATTCTGAGGCCAAAGAGAGAAAAAAAAAGGCATCGAATTGTTAGAGAAGCGTTGAAATCAGTGCAGCGTTGATGAATAAAATCGAATTTTGCCTAAATGTTGTTTTTGTATTAGTTAGACCCAGGATTTATTGAGCGATGTGTCAGCTCTTTGATGAAAGGGACTTTGGGACTAATTATTTCCTTTTTTTAAAGAGTATATATATATATATATATATATATATATATATAAAGTTTATCATATTTATTTTAATTGCTTAATACCATGGATAGAGCCTATGTAAATACAAAAGTGAATACTGAATGATGACTATAACGTTTAAGCATAAAACAAACTGTCGATACTGAATGTTGGCATCAATGTCTCTCTCTCTCTCTCTCTCTCTTTCTCTCTGTGTATATATATATATATATATATATATATATATATATATATACAGTACTGTGCAGAGATATTAGGACAAGAACTATTGTATCTTTTATTAGGCATAATGAAAGAAAATATACAATTTAATTTACGTAATTTTATTTGATTTACTCAACAAATGCTTTAACAAGAAAAATACTTGTTACAAAAAAATATTTAGTATAATAGCCTTTTGCTTTGATCACAGCTTTCATTCCGTCGGACATTAGCATCACAAGCTTCTTCAATGTATCTAATGGTATCTCCTGCCAAGCAGCTTGTATCTGTTCCCAATGTTCGTTTTGCGAAGTAACGTTTGATTTATCAATTTTCTTATCCAAAATATCCCACAGATGTTCAATAGAGTAGTCTCAAAATAACTTGTTTAATAGCAAATAGGAAAAATTAAATATAACTTTTTTTTAATACCTTTCTTTTACACATAGTTTTAATTAATCAATTTACTTGGCATTTCACCCTGTATTTGAATTTCAGTGAGTTTTTTAGAAAAATCACCCCTGTTATAATACTTTTGCACCCTACCGGTAATGTGTATAAGTTTTGGGATAGGGGTGATTTTAAACTTCATTTAGGACTCTAACCCTGTATATGTCATCGGAGGCCACAATTTAAATAACCTAAGGTACGCAGATGAGACAGTGCTGATAGCAGACACAGAAAGGAAACTACAAGACATCCTACAGAAGCTGAAGAGAGTAATAAGAAAGGACTAAAAATAAACTGCAAGAAAACCAAGTGCATGGTCATCAGCAAAAAGGGCAGCCCAATATGCCAAATACAGGTCGGGGATACTAGAATCAAGCAGGTACAACCTGCGAAGTGTTATAACAGAAGACGGAAAGTGCGATATAGAGATCCGAAGGTGAATTGGCATGGCGAATGAAGCATTCCAGAAGTTGAGTAAAGTTTTAAGAAACAGGAAAATGTTGCTAAAAACAAGAAAGACAGTACTGGATTGATATGTGTTGTCAGTTCTTCAATATGGCAGTGAATGCTGGACAATATCATCAAAGGTGAATGAAAACCTTGAAGCAACTGAAATGTGGTTCTACAGAAGGATGCTGCGAATAGCATGTGAGCAATGATGAGGTCCTAGAAATGATGGAAACAAAAAGGCAATGAGGAAGGAGGGCTTGGTGAACCTGATACCAACAGACCAGATACAGGGGGGAAAAAAGACAGGGTAAAGCGACGGATAACATGTTTAAAGGACATAATCAGGTGGATGATGGAACGAGGGTTGCATGGTGTAACAGGAGAAGGCGTGCTGAGAGCCACCAGGGATAGGGAGACGTGGAAAGCCATGATCGCCTACGTCCTGAAGGAACAGAACTCATAGAAGAAGAAAAAGAAGAATTGCAAATGATAATAGAATGGTGCTTTTTTTAATATTGCAAAATAACATGTGCATCAAATGAATTTATAAATATCTAATAACTACTTATATTCTAATATAACAATCTGGCCCCACCCGAGGAAGTGATGCAAGCGATGGTGTTTCCCGTCGGTGAAGGGGGCGGCGAAGCGACAAGACAGGTGTTTGTGAAATACATCCTGTCGAGGCCGGAGCGGATGTCATTTGACCTTATTTCCGACAGCGGCGGAAATGGCTACAGAGGCAAACAGATCAGGTGTCTCTTAGAATTACGTGAGCGTTGCGTGGGCGAGGCAAAACCGGAAGGAAAGTCCCGGTTCTAGAGACTATAAAAAGACCTCGACACACGGATTCGCCAGCAGAGAACGGCCAGTGGAAGCAGAGAAACACCACGGCAAGACTACACTCCCGTCAACCCATTCCATGTGCCTCTCACCCTTCCGTTCTCTATTCCACACGGTTCGTCGTCATTAATAAAAATATAACCTTATATTTTTATATATGCGTGTTTGTTGTTTTGTCGTCGTACGGCGATATATAACAATATTGCAGTTTAATCAACGAAAGAATGAAGAAAATTTAAGGTTATTCGGAATCATTGCTTCCTTGTCTTGCAAAAAATAATAATAAAAATAAAATTTGCAAAATAATGATAACAAAAGAACCATTCTATTTTCATTTAGAATTATCCACTTGGCAATAAATACTAAAAAATAGTATGAAATACATTATTGCTTTTAAAATACTGAAGTAACCTAATAATTATGGCGGTAGTGTATACAAACACACACTCACACACACAAGGAGATGGCGTTTTTTTTTAGTATTTAACGTAATTTTCGAAGGATCCCTGGCATTTGTAATTTGCTTTATTAGCAATAAGATTCCGAGTTATAATCAGTTGAGACGCCATTCAATTCCAGCATTATTTGGGGTAGCCTATGTTTATTTCTGCTTCTTTATATGTACATGTTTGTATATAAGTGTGTGCGGTTACGTACCTATCAACACGCACATGTAGGTGTATAAGCTAATCGAAATACGGAGGCAAATATCAATTTCACAGCAGGACGATGAGAAAACTTTGCCTTGCAAATCTTCCAGTAGATGTACAAAAATACGGAATATCGCTCTGTATGTGTCCCAGGTTTTTCTATTACTTTTTCAGATATTATGCTGAGTTAGATAGAAAAACAGACATATTTTTACCTATGAAGATATTCAATACGGTTCGATGTATATATGCATTTCTAAACGTTAGGAAGACAGTTTTAAATCTGAAATCGAATTCCTGAAACTGACCTGTTATGCTATGTTGTGTAAGGGAGAGACTTGAATCAACAGAAATGTGGCTGTACAGAAGGATGCTGAGAATATCATGGACCAGACATGTGCAGGGCCGTGCTTAAGCCCACCGCTGACATCGCAACTGCGGGGTAGGTGCAAGTTCCCTAGGGGCTGCAAGGCCCCGGAAAGCCGCAAGTCTCCTTGGCTCCGCAGATTTATTATAATGAAAAAAGAAAACTTAACAAAATAATTATTAGGATTAACCGAAAAATTATTATCACACTTATATGTTGAAATAAACATCAATCAACTCGTCTCTCTCTCTCTCTCTCTCTCTCTCTCTCTCTCTGTATATATATAAGCTTTGATAGAAGCCTTCCGGCCCCGAAGAGGCCGCAAATCATTTGTAATAAAAAAATGAACTTGTAAGAGAAAGAGATTATAGATATCTGTTTCAACGTACATACAAGAACATAACATTTATTGTGGGTTCAGTATCTTCGGTGGGTGCGCAATTTGCATTCTAGGGTAGAGGGACCGCAAGGAGCATTCTGTAGTGTGGGGGGCGATGTTGCTATGCATGGCACTGGACACGTGAGAAACAACAGAGTTCTTGAGATAATGACAACGAAAAGGAGACATACTTCACATCAGGAAGCGACAGTTGAAATTTTTAGAGCACGTATTGAGCAACGAGGACTTGTAGCATTTACTCTTTGTTGCTGAATGATAAGCAGGGAGTCGTCGAGTAACATTTTTAAAGTGTTTGTTATGACCGGGTGCGTATCGAACCCGAAACCTCCCTCAGGCGAGTACTCTACCATTGCGCTACTGCCAGTCATTGTAATTGTAATGCAATTGTAATATTACAGGTTTTCTTGTTATTAAACTTCCGACATTTGACATAGCTAGTCGTACTTTCAGTTGAAATTTATAAAGTCTTTCTATTAAAACAATATTTCAGGAGTTATTTTTCAAAAAAATTGTTTTCTCAAGTCCAGTAGCTGTTATCGGTTTTTCCATTATTTCCTAAACTTTCGTCTAGTGTAGAATGTAGCCATCTGGATTATATCATTATTTTTTCTTCGAGTTCTATGCTCAGTCTAGCTGTTCAGTGCCATACGTGATACACGCTTGGGCGATCATGTCTCGAAAGAGAAATGACAAATGGCAGAACATTATCCCGCAGTAGGTTGCCATTGCTTTCTGCGGTAGACTGGTTGCCGACCAAGGCTATACAACCCAATCTGTCCTGCTATTTAACCCATAACTGGAAGGAATAGACGGACTAATACCTTTCCCAATGGTATTTGCGCGTAAGTGTATGCAAGGAATTCAACTGGAATTCGAACTCGGCTCTCCGATTGCCACTGCGCCACAACGCACAGTCTAGCTGTTACCGCTGTCAAAACATCTTCAAGTGGTGTGGTTTCAGTCATTTAACAGAATTCTTTGTTTGTGATTCTGTAGCACCAGTCCTTGATGTTTGAAGAAATGTGGTCCTCTCCGGGACCGATATGCTTTATTTGCTGGAAGCCATTTTAAGTTATTAATCTGGTAAAACGTTTGCATACAGCTTAGATATTTCTGAAGAAATTTAGCACCACGCATAACATCCCTATAAAAGTCTCGATCTGACGAAGCTATTTAAGAACATGACTAGATTTTAGGCTCATGTTTGGGTTTTTGCAGCAATTTACAGTAGTGTGTGCATTTAACCCATTTTATTTAACCCATAAAGGAGGGAAGCAACGGATTAATACCTTTCCCAAGGGTACCAGTGCGTAAGTGAATGCAAGGTATTCAACTGGAATTTGAGCTCTCTTTCCGAGCCGATATCACTGCACCACAACGAACATCCGTCACTTTTCACTTACAGCACCCGGTATTCCCAAGCGGTCTCTCATCTAAGTACTGACTAGGCTCAACGTTGCTTAACTTCGGTGATCGAGCGAGAACCGGTGCATTCAACGTGATATCGTCGTAAGCCCTATATGAATGTTGTTTAGTTAGAGGCAAACTTGGTTGTTTACTAATATTATGTAGCATTCTGAGACTCAGTTGTATACAATGGCGATGAGATACGAAAGAAAATCTAAGGAATAGTGAATATTTTGCTGTGCGTATTCTTAATTTTTTCTTATATAGCAATTTATTTAGCTTAGGTTTGATTATGGCACAAATCCGTATGGAGTACCCAGTAAAGATAGGACTCATTTTTTCTTTTTCTTTGTGTGCAGTGTTTTTTTTTTTTGTTTTTTTTTTCAGGATGTAGGCAATCATAGATTTCCACTTACCGCTATCTGTTGTCGCTCTAAACACCTTTCCTTTTGGTATATCTCCGAAACCTTTTCTGCCATCCATTCTATCAAGCCTATTTAGTATGTCTTGCATTGGTTTCCCCTGTGTCTCTTTCTCTCTTTCCGTTCCGTGAGTATTTGATTCTCCGATTCCCCTCCCTCATTACGTGTCCCAGAAAATTCATCTCTCTATCTCTCTCTCTTTTTCTCTCTCTCTCTCTCTCTGCTGTTAAGCATTAGTTTTCCTTACCTTTGCATCCTCTCCCAAACCTTGTCGTTGCTCACGTGCTCGGTCCATGATTTCCTCAGCATGCTTCTCTAGAAACACATTTCTGTTGCTTCGAGTATGTCTTTCATTCGCTGTCATATAGGAGGACATATACTCAGGCGTAATTGATCATTTTCTAAGCGTGTCTTAGATGTGGCACAAGGTCGAAAGTATGGCGTTAAATTGTACAAATGTGGTCCTCTCAGGGACTGATATGTTTCATTTGCTGGAAGCCATTTTAAGTTATTGAAATATAGGAGGACATATACTCCGTCGTAATTGATCATTTTCTAAGCGTGTCTTAGATGTGGCACAAGGTCGAAAGTATGGCGTTAAATGGTAAGTTGTTATCTTCTTTTGAAAATACAATGTAATTTACAAATCTACGGAAGACTAGTTGGTTGCGACACTGTAGCAATATACATCTGTTAGCGTTGGTTGACTCTCCGGCTAGTTTGAAGAAGTTTAAAGACTCTTGAACGAAACCTTGATTAACTAATCTGATTCGGTTATATGCAAAAATCTCCGCTTGTATTGGTGACTTCTAAAATACAGAAACAAGAGAGGCATTTGGTAACAAATTCAAATGGGGTTTATTACAATATGTTTATAAATCACAGATACAAAATTAAATAAAAGACATTAAATAAAATTTTTCACAATGGAAATGAGCAGTTGGTAGGAAAAGAATTAACGGGGGATCGTATTTAGGGCTAATCAGCCCAAAGGTGCGAGGTAACGCAGAGAAAATATCCTAAGGAGAATCTCATCTGGGAAGCAGGCTTTCAGGACTTAACTGATTATGAGTCGCACCGCCATTCTTACTACCTGGAGCGACGCCCGCAAACACTTGTTGCAGTTTCTGAATTAGCAATTTCTCCAATTTTCTCAGTCATTTTGCTAGGTACTTTTTTTTTTTAAGGAAGGGCAACTCATGCAGGCTTCTTTGCATGTTATTCCACTGCCTAATCAAATACTACCTAGATGTTGACCAGCGGAAAATTTAGAAAATTAATAGTCATGATAACGCGAATGCCAGTAATCTTTAAATGAAACCTTCCAATACGGCTTCAGTCAGTCAGTTAAGTGCCATACGTGATACACGTTTTGGGCGATCATGTCACGAAAAAGACATGACAGACTGAACAGAAAATTATCCCGCAGTAGGTTGCCATTACTTTCTACGGTAGACTGGTTGCCAGCCAAGGCTAGAGAACCCAATCTATTCTATTATTTAACCCATAACTGGAGGGAAAAGACGGATTAATACCTTTCCCAAGGGTTTTTCTGCGTAAGTGAATGCAAGAAATTTACCTGGAATTCGAACTCAATTCAATTTCTTGTTCCGAGTCGATATCCACTGCACCACAACGCACATCTGCTTCAATTATCTTAAAAAATATCCTATCAAATTAAAAAAAATCTATAATTTTTCATAGCATTTTTCCTATTTCCGAAAAAGTTTTTATATACATCTGAATAAAAATAATGAATCGTCTCCCAATGTTTCGCTTTTATTCTGCTTTTGTTCAAATACTTTCGGTCGTCTCATTTGTCAGCAACAACTGGATGTTGCCAATAACATACGTCATTTTTAGAAAGTCAAAAATATTTATACTTATTATTTTTTACGCATATTAAGTATTTTACATACATTTTAAGTAGCATTTCTCTTAAGTAGAGTACCTCCTACTGTCTAGCCTTCAGCTGAAGGTGTATAAAATGCCATTTATGTAATCTGATGTGTGAGGTAGTATAATCAGTGAACCAAATTCTGGTTCCGGTTGAGGCGAATTTGTTTATTCAACACTACTGCCTCCGGCAAAGAAATGTATCCATAGATAAATCGGAGATTACTCACCATTGCCTGATTCCCAGCTTCAGGTGAATACTTTGGGAGTTGTGAGTATTGCTATTTGAAAGCATATTTAAAGAAAAGAAAAAAAGTGTTTGGAATAATTTATTTAAGAATTTATCTTGGTTCACTAGGCTATAGAGGAATAAGCTGAGTGTGTGCGAACACTTCATAATTTTTAATCAACACACACATTAGAGGGAGGTTCTCTAGTTGGCGAGGAGCACATGATTCCCTGGTGCTAGTATCTAAGAAACGACAACATTTACGTTGGCCATGATATCAAGGTTAGTCATTGTAGTATAAATAATATTCGTCAAAACTAGTCATTTTACGTATCGTAATAAAGAAAATTTTGGCTGTAATATCAAGGTAATAATAATAACAGGTAAGAAATATTACTTTTACTTTCGCATATATAAGCAAGAACTCAGATTGTCTTGCTGTTGCAATATTTTCCGTTACTCGACCATTTTTCAACTTGTTCTTAATGTTCGAGCAAAACATTTCTTCATTCTATTAAGAAAGGGTATCACAGGCAGTTCACACACACTCACACACATTATATATATATATATATATATATATATATATATATATATATATATATATATATATTGGCAGCATTTTTTCATTAATGCAGGTTTCATTGAATAATATAGACAAGTTCTGTCTATTAATTTTGTGTAGGATCCGTTCATACCGTCTGATATACTTGATGGTAATATTGTTGAAAGACAACAAAAAATCACAGTAATTGTTGATTTTATTATCGGGTCTAAGCTTTCGGCTCACATAAGCCATTATCAAAGAGTAAATATTAACACACAGTAAACATAGAACATTTAAGCTATTAACAATAAAGAGAATTAAATTGAAAATATAAGTCCATCCCTACCGTGGCGGATGGCCGAAGACAGTGACAAAGTAGTGGCGTTGTGGTCCCTGATCTGATTTACAGGCATTTGAGATCAGGGACCATTATTAAATTGTTTGTGGTAATTATTGTTTTTTGTGTCTTTTTTTTTGTTGTTGTTGTTGTTGTTGTCTTTACTCATCGACATCTTTTTCTTAAAACAGAACTCTAAGTTCCGTTAGGCTTACGGCCTATCACGTTGAATACACCGGTTCTCGCTGGATCACCGAAGTTAAGCAACGTTCAGCCTGGTCAGTACTTAGATGGGTGATCGCTTGGGAATACCAGGTACTGTAAGCGTATAGTGACGGATGTGCAATGAATTTAACTGGAATTCGAACTCGGCTCTCCGATTTCTCGTTCCGAACCGATATCCACTGCACTACAACGTACATACAAAGACTGGTTATCATGATACGTATATTTGACTTACTAATTTACAAAGCTTAATATACCCAAATTTCCTGTATTTAACCCATAGATGGAGGAAGAAGCGTCGGATGAATACCTATCTCAAGGATATTTGCGCGTGAGTGAATACAGATAATTCAACTGCAATACGAACACGCTTCTCCGATTTCTTGTTTCGAACGCCTTCGAAAAGCTAAGCAACCTAATAAGAAACAGGAACCATTTTGTTAGGTACAAGAAAAACTGATAAACAGACCCAAGCTTCCTAGCAGTAGATGCAGCTATAGATCCGATCCACTTGATGGCTGTCAGGAAAGTTTTTCTATGGTGGTTAAAGGAGAGAAGTTTTGTATTTCATAACATCATTCGTTCTATATTGTAGTGAATGCGGGACAATTTCTTCAAATGAAGAATAAAATGTGGTTTTATATAAGGATGCTGAAAATAACGTGAATAAAACGTGTGACTAATGATGACGTTGTATCTAAACTTACATAATAATATGTCTATGTGTGTATGTGTGTGTGTGAATGTGTGTGTGTGTCCGTTACCTATAGACTCCGAAACGGCTGAACCGATTTTCTTGAAAATTTACACAGTTGTACTATAAGCGTCTGCGAGTGTTTTTAGCTAGGTTTTGTGTCGAGGTACCCCCGATAAATATCGAAAATCGATAATCGAAAAAATCGGTTTATAGAAGGAGTGGTCTGATTTTAATCAAATTTGATACGCTCACAGCAAAGACATAAGAAACGATATTCAGAATTTTCAAGGTTGCAGTTCTTACAATAGTGCAGAAAATCGATAAAATATATACATATATAAGGCAAGATGTTTGTGTGTGTGTCTTTTTATCTGCCTGTATGTCTGCATTTTTTCAACCCTTTTATTTTAGTTTTTGCTTCGGGTTGGCTCTAAGTATGTATAATTGTAGTTCTTAGTCTCAGCCATGATACCATTTACTCAGAAGACTTATTTAGCCTTCAAAATTCAGTTTACGATGAAAAAAAACTTATTTGATATCGATACCAGGAAATCAAAATTTGACTTACATCCATTCATTTTTCTTTCAGTTTACGGTTTCGCTTTAACTGAAAATGACTATTGCTTTTTAGTCTTTCGTGTCAACGTTCAAAGAGCTCCAGGACCATGGATTAGTTTTAAAGCTTTCATTACACCCGAGCAATGCCGGACTATACTGCTAGTCGAATTATAAAGTGGGGATTGGTTAGAACGGGCAAGCTTATCATGGCTCTATTCTATGTCCTACGCTGTTTCTGATCTTCATCAATGATCTTCCTGATATTTCTTCCAAACTGGGCATCAATGCAAATGACACTATCCTTTACTCCCGTCTCAAAAGGAAATCTGTCAGTGCTGACAAATTACACCTGGCTGCTGCTCTTGAAACAGACTTCCATTCAGGGGCAGGAAATGGCTAGCAAATTTGAATGCCTTCAATACAAAACTGCTCTCCTTTAACCACCATAGAAAAACTTTCCTGACAGCCATCAAGTGGATCGCATCTATAGCTGCATCTACTGCTAGGAAGCTTGGGTCTGTTTATCAGGCCAGAAATCTTTTCTTGTAAGAATCAATCTCGCATATTTATAAATCTAAAAATTCGTTCGTGCATTGAATATTACTACCATATCTGGTTGGGTGCTCTCGCTATTTAATTTTGAGGTTCTCTACAATATCTAAAGAGGGATCTGCAATGTAATTGGTCCTCACTTGGCATCTCGATTTCAGTATCTTTCTCATCGGCGTGACGTGTTTTAACACTGTCTTTTCAAAAAATATTTTTAAGGCAACTGCTCTGAAAAGAGTTTTCCTTGATGCCTCGTTTACATGAATTTAACCGTGCTACGAGATTGGCGTCTACCGCTAAAATAGTTAAATGTAACCTCAACTTCTACTCTAACAGATTCTTTTCTCGCTCTTCCCTCTTCTGTTTATTGGATTCCTTGATAGATACAATCTTCAAAAATTTAAACGTAACATCAATTGCCATCTTCTGTCTTATTGAATTCCTTACAATTTCTGTCATCAGTACACACTTTACTCAGCCTTTTCTTACAGTTACCCTTTGCGCACTAGTGGCAATCCTGCCTTACTTGGAGTTCAGTTTTCATGACCTAAGTTCTTCCAGAACATACATCATCTCTGTTTTATAAATTTTATAGAACATTCTTGATACATGTTTCCACCTATTTATTTAACTCTACTATAAAAAACACCATTGTGCATTTATTTTTGTATATATATATATATATATATATATATATATATATATATATATATTCCCTCTTGCTCATTAGGAGAGAGACAATAGCTAGGCAGCTTCAGTTCAGTTCATTCTTCTTACTTCCAGTTATTAAACTTTTCTACGAGTTATGAAAGCTCTTAACTGCGTGTTTACTATTTAAATGTGCCTTATTATTTTACTTTTACGCAATAATTATGTCGTTGAGTAATGAAGCACATATATATATATATATATATATATATATATATATATATATATATATATCCTGTCTATTATAGCAGAGAACGCTGTATATATATATTCCCCCTTTCATGCCTAGTTTGTGGGGGGGTGTAGATTATTTTTTCTTATGTCTTAATAGAAGATATTCAATAGTCGGTACATCAACATTGCCGTAATTTTAGACAGCGTATACATGTAAATATTTTGCCATCATTTTTTATGTCACAGGCCCACTCGTAAATGCGTAATTACCGAAGACTACAGACATCACTCTGCTTAAGTTGAATAGAAGGAGTAGGAGGTAAAAGTAGTAGTGATAGTGGTGTTCAACGAGACGATATATCCAACATAATAACAGGTATCATCTGTACGAATTCGTTATACTATCAAATGAAATGTCTGACAAGTCAGCTAATCAGGTACCATGATCTGATATTAACGGTTAACGAGGCGATAAGTGGAATCGGCGTACAGAAATTAAATCTCGGCTTAATCTGCTGGGTTTATTTTCGAACATGGCGAGCAATATTCCTTAGTCTCATTACCCCTGATATTTACGACTAGGACTCGTAATTCCACGGAAAAGAGTCTAAATCATTTCTATCTCCTTCGTATTACATTAGTAAGAAATCAATTTTACTCAGGCAGCTTTTTTTCCATGAACTCTTGCTTTGTCGAACAAATTACCTGTCGTATATTTTCAAGTTACTACCATCTTACTATTTTTAAGTCGAGGGTTAAGCGTTTTCTTTCCTGCATAATCATATGAACTTCATTTCCTACCTGTACTGACGATAATAAAACGCCAAACTGTATCCCTCTACCTTGAGTGGCACTTGGATCATATATTGCGTGATCATTAGTATAAATTCTCTGCAGAATTTATTTAACATATCTATAAATCTAACATTTATCTATGCTTATAATATTGCTGGCACATATGTTTTGGTGCTTCTGCTCTATATTTATATCCCTCTACCTTGAGTGGCACTTGAGGCTTATATTGCGTGATCATTAGTATCAATTCTCTGCAGAATCTATTTTACATGTCTATAAATCTAAAATTTATTTATGCTTATAATATTGCTGGCCCATATGTTTTGGTGCTTCTGCTTTATATTTAGAGAGACTTGATAATATCCAAGGAAGAATTAGCAATATTATTGGTCCTGATCTTGCGTCTCGACTTCATTCACATTCTCACAGCCGTAAGGTTGCCTCATTGTGACTTTTCTATAAATAATTTCATGGTACCTTATTTAAACGCAGTACTAGATTGACGACTAAAAATTTACAGTTGAGTCGGCTGGATGCGGATGTTCGTTGTGGCGCAGTGGATTTTGACTCAGAACGATAAATCGGGTTGCCGAGTTCAAATTCCAATTGAACTCTTAATATTTCTTTTTCCTTTAAAAATGCATTACTGGCAATATTTCTTTTTTCTTTAAAATGTATTACTGGTAATATTTTTTCGTTAAAAAATATATTACTGGTAATATTTAATTTACTTTTAAAAATGGTTTACTGGTCATTTTTCTTTTTCTCAAAAATGTGTTACTGGTCATTTTTCTTTTTCTCAAAAAATGTATTACTGGTATAATTTTTTTTCTTTAAAAATGTATTACTGGTAATTTTTCCTTTGCCTTTAAAAATGTATTACTGTAATATTTCTTTTTCCTTAAAAAACGTATTACTGGTAATTTTTCTTTTTTCCTTAAAAAATGTATTACTGGTAATATTTCGTTTTCCTTTATAAGTGTATTACTGGTCATTTTTCTTTTTCTCAAAAATGTATTACTGGTATAATTTTTTTCTTTAAAAATGTATTACTGGTAATTTTTCCTTTTCCTTTAAAAATGTATTACTGGTAATATTTCTTTTTCCTTAAAAATGTATTACTGGTAATTTTTCTTTTTCCTTAAAAATGTATTACTGGTAATATTTCGTTTTCCTTTATAAGTGTATTACTGGTCATTTTTCTTTTTTCCTTAAAAATGTATTACTGGTATAATTTTTTTCTTTAAAAATGTATTACTGGTAATTTTTCCTTTTCCTTTAAAAATGTATTACTGGTAATATATCTTTTTCTTTAAAAAATGTATTACTGGTAATTTTTCTTTTTCCTTAAAAAATGTATTACTGGTAATATTTCGTTTTCCTTTATAAGTGTATTACTGGTAATATTTCTTTTTCCTTTAACATTTATTACTGTTAATTTTTCTTTTTCCTTAAAAATGTTTTACTGGTAATATTTTTTTTGTTCCTTTAAAAATGTATTACTGGTAATTTTTCCTTTTTCTTTAAAAATATATTACTGGTAATTTTTCTTTTTCTTTTAAAAATGTATTACTGGTAATATTTTTTCTTTAAGAAATATATTGATGATAATATTTCTTTTTCCTTTACAAATGTATTTTAATTTTTCTTTTTCTTTAAAATCGTATTACTGGTAATATTTCTTTTTCCTTTAGAAATCTATTACTTGTCATTTCTCTTTTTTCTTAAAAATGTATTACTGGGAATATTTCTTTTTTCTTTAAAAATGTATTTTCTGGTAATATTTCTTTTTCCATAAAAAATGTATTGCTGGTAATTTTTTTAAAGAAACGTATTACTGGTAATGTTTCTTTTTCTTTTAATAATATATTACTGGTAGTATTTATTTTTCTTTAAAATGTATTACTGGTAATATTTCTTTTTCCTTAAAAATGTATTACTGGTAATTTTTCTTTTCACTTTAAAAATGTATTGCTGGTAATATTTCATTTTCTTTTAAAAATGTTTTGCTGGCAATATGTCTTTTTCTTTAAAAAATTATTACTGGTAACTTTTAATATTCTATTAAAAATGTACTACTTGTAATATTTTTTCTTTAAAATGTTTTACTTGTAATATTTCTTTTTCCTTATAAATGTATTACTGGTAATTTTCCTTTTTCCTTAAAAAATGTATTACTGGTAATATTTGTTTTTCCATTAAAAATGTATTACTGGTAATTTTTCTTTTTCCTTAAAAATATATTGCTGGTAATATTTCTTTTTCCTTTAAAAATGTATTTCTGGTAATTTTTCTTTTTTTTTTAAATGTATTACTGGTAATATTTCTTTTTTCTTTAAAAATGTATTACTGGTAATATTTCTTTTTTCTTTAAAAATGTATTACTGGTAATATTTTTTTCCTTAAAAAATGTATTACTGTTAATATTTCTTTTTTCTTTAAAAATTTATTGCTGGTAATTTTTCTTTTTCCTTTAAAAATGTATTACTGGTATTCTTTCTTTTTCCTTAAGAAATATACTAGCGATAATATTTTTTTCTTTCAAAAATATATTGCCGGTAATAATTTTTCCTTGAAAAATGTAATTCTGTAATATATTTTTCTTAAAACATTTATTCATGCAAATTTTAATATGAAAGTCTGTTGTTATACTTCCACAGTGTTTTGACCTCAGGATAGGGTTTAAATATTTGCCCAGAAATGCCTCAATGGGATAATGAAATACATCTTTCAAAAACTAAGGAATGTTAAAAACAGGAAAATTTCTTTAGAAACGAGAAAAAATGACTGAAATCTTATATAATGTCAGTCTTTTTATATGGCAGTGAATGTCGCACAATCTCCTCACAGACAAAAATGTTTGGTAAAAAATATGTATATATCATTGATGGAACATGTGCGAATAGCAATGTTTTATAGAAAAAAGGACACTTAAAACTTAACATCTGAAAAAAAAAACAATTTTAATCTGTAGGGTGCATAATGAGAAATCGGATTATTTGACACAAACAGGCCATAAAGAAGTCAAAAGAGATGAAGGAAGACAGTGCATAAGCTACCTTTGAATGAATGACAGAACGGGGAATAATATATATATATATATATATATATATATATATATATATATATATATATATATAGTACTGTGCAAAAGTATTAGGACAAGAATTATTTTATCTTTTATGGGGCATATTGACAGAAAATAAACAGTTTAATTAAATTTGATTTGATTTACTCAACAAACGCTTTAACACGAAAAAATACTTGTTAAAATAATATTCAATATTTAGTATAATAGCCTTTTGCTTTGATCCCAGCCTTCATTCTGTCAGGCATTGACATCACAAGATTCTTCAATGTATCTAATTATATTTCCTGTCAAACAGCTTGTATTTATTTGTTCCCTAAGTGTGTCTTGCGAAGTAATATTAGATTTATTAATTTTTTATCCAAAATATCACATAAAGGTTCAATAGAGTAGTTTCAAAATACATTGCTTAATAGAAAATATGAAAAATTAAATATAAATTTTTTTTAATACATTTCTTTTCCAACTAGTTTTAAATAATCAATATTTATTAGCAATTTATTGGCTTTTTACTCTCTATTTGAATTACAGTGAGGTTTTTAGGCAAATCCCCCCTGATCTAATATTTTTGCACACTACCGGTTGTGTGCAAAAGTGTTAGACACGGATGATTTTAAAATTTATTTTGATGCCTCATAAAAGATAAAATAGTTCTTGTCCTAATGCTTTTGCACCGTAATATATATATATATATATATATATATATATATATATATATATATATATATATATATATATTGTTAAATTAATGTCTATTACGTTAATCATAAGCCATTCTAAAATTCGTATTTTGGCTTTAATTTTAGTTGAAAATTAAGACAAAAATTGTACAAGATTTGGATATGTTTTCATTTTGTTGGTTTTAAGCTTTCGGCTCACATGAGCCATCTTCAGAGAGGTTACAGGGACGTTAACATAAAGAAGTCCCCCATTAAAGATGATTTTATTTTGTGTTGACATAAAAGATTGCTAAGCAACGATAACTGTCACCGAATAGTTCGTAAATTTGCAATGAGGTTCTATGACGTCATACCGCGTGTGTGACCAAAATGTTAACAAAACCCTATGTCTAAATACAATGTAATATGTTGTGACTAGATTGAAATGTGATTTTATTAAGCTGAAGATCCGTTTAGGTGAAACCTTGGTAGGTTTGTTGTCTCCCTAGTTTTAATTTACTTATTCTGCTATGCTTTAGTATTGAGCGCTTTTTTGTTATTGATTACTCGTCTCGGGTTTTTTCTTTTGGCTACGTGCTGGCTCGGTCCAAATCTCTTTGGCTGATGTTCACATGCTTAGCTCTTTCTTTTTTTACAACCATTTCTTCCTTACACGCGGAGGGTTTTTCGAAACTAGTACAGTGATAAGTTTGTGTTTATATATATATATATATATATATATATATATATATATATATATATGAGTAGTAAACATGTTACGGAAATTAACGAAATTTAACGAAACTTGGTTATAAGCAACCGACAATTTGTAATGTCCAAAATAATTCATTACAAACTGTCGGTTGCTTATAACCAAGTTTCGTTAAATTTCGTTAATTTCCGTAACATGTTTACATTTGTTTGACATTACGATACATTACAGAGCAGATATGGTTTGTTTACGATAGATCGAAAATTGTGTTATATAAGCATGATAAAAACCTCGTCTGATCAAGAGACTATTCATAGTCAAGTGGTTAAGACAGTACCAGATCAAATAGTAGCTTCCCCTATGTAAATAGGGGTTGCAGGTTCGAATCCTGCTGGAGAGCACACATTTTCGTCATAAAAATTTATCGTGAAATCATCAGGCCGGTAGATATAAATATAAAATACTGTTTAATTAAAAACAGAATATCTACTTAAATACGAGTATCGGTAAAAATAATGTCCAAAATAATTCATTACATATATGAGTAGGTAATAAGAATTTTTTTATTAGCGACCGAAGTTAAAATGTAAGGATAATTGTTAGGGAAATTATCCTCCGTTAGGTAAAGACTTTTCCGGATTTATGTTTTAATTCTCGTTGCATGCACAGAGCAGGTCTCTGCATGTTGAAATAATATTAAGTTAAGTAAATCCCAGAGAAGGTGGGTTTACCGTAAGCACTAGTGAAAAAGCATGAAACTGTTCTTTCTGCTAGAACCTGCAGGAAAGGTAACCTATTGTTCTCTTCTACCTCTGTACTATATTTTAACACTGGATGGAGATTATTCAAATGTGAAAAGATCTTTTTCGGCTTACTACTATTGCAAAGTGACGTAAACCTATCGTCAACGTAACAGAAGTAACAATAGGTTTTATCAATATTATCAAAAAGCTGTTTCTCATGAAAGCCAACAAAAATGTTAGCCATCAGAGGACCCAATGGACAACCCATACTTACTCCATCTATTTGTTGATACATGCAATTGTCGAAGCTGAAAGAGACAGACTTAAGCGCCATCTCAATCAATTCGACAAAGACACTCTCAGGAAAGGATGGACATTTTGTGGGCTGCGATATAAATAGTCGGCACAAATGTCAATTGTTCCGTCAATTGGAATATTTGTGAACGGATTCGTTACATCGAACGACACAAAATACTCAGTGTCAGAGTTGGGTTTCAATTTTCGCATATATTCATCGAACTGAAACGAACCAGGCACACCATACGCCGAATACTAATACCGGATCAAGAACTTCGACCAATCACTTCGACAGGCTGTGTTGGGCTGAACCCAACAGAGACAAAATGGGTTAAAGTGGAACGCCCTCTTTGTGCATTTTTGGCAATCCATATATCCGAGGACGCTGGGAACCTACGGGACAAATATTATTATAAATTTTTTTTAGTCAAAAATTTATGAAATTCTGAAATTTTTTTCATTAATCAATTTTCAGTTCTTAAGTTATCGTTGCAGCTGACGTCTCCTAATTTCCAGTATTTACTGTTATCATTTAAAACATATTACTGACATAATCGGACTAATTTAATATTACTACTACAGCACCTTTTCAGGTCTGGTAATATAAATATCTGTCTGAGTTTTTAACAGCTTAGCTGTTTGAAAGTGGTTCCTCCGCCAAGTAAACCTGAGAGAATCAATAGTAGAATTAACAAAACTATATGCTAAGTCTTTTAACCGAGTTTTTAGACGAAGTAGTTTTTCTCAGAGTTAGGCAGATGTTTTGATAACTGAATAAGGAGCATTTTAAAGTTACTGAATACCTCAACTGAATTAAAGAAAAAAGAGAGATCATATTTTACTAAAATGAGATACAGAAGTATCAAAACTATGAAGCTTTGCGAGGCGCCTCTCAACCGACCCTTCTTCAGAACAAAAATCGTCGGTAGAAAATATAAGACTGAGTACCTAATAATAATTTTTTTTTATAAGCGACGTCTACGTGATGTCAGTTCTTCAGTACGGCTGTGAATGCTGTACAATATCATCGAAAATGAGGAAAAAACTGGAAGCGGCCGAAATGTGGTTCTACAGAAGGATGCTACGGATATCGTGGACTGAGCATACAAGCAACGACGAAGTGTTAGAAAGAATGGCAACAAAAAGGAAATTGATGCTGAGCATCAGGAAGAGACAACTGAAGTTCCTGGGACATGCAATGAGGAAGTAGAGCCTGGAGAACCTGATACTGACTGGTCAGATAGAAGGAAGGAGAGACAGAGGAAGGCAGCGGATAACATATCTGCAGAGTCTGATCAGGTGGATGACGGAACGGGGGTTGCCAGGAGCAACAGGTGCAAACATACTAAGAGCCACAAGGGATAGGGAGACGTGGAGATCCATGATCGCCTACGTCCTGAAGGGACAAGGCACATAGAAGAAGAAGAAGAAGTTAAAATGTAAGGATAATGGTTGGGGGGATTATCTTCCGTTAATGGCTTTTCCGGATTTATGTTTTAATTCTCGTTGTATGCACATGCGAACCAAACGATATAACGAATCCGTTCACAAATATGCCAATTGACGGAATATTTTAAAGTTACTGAATACCTCAATTTTTTTAGGGGAAAACAGAAATCCAAACTCCGTGACAAAACCACATTGTCGGAATCACACAAATCATAATCAGACAAATTAATAATGTGCCTATCCGTGGCGGCATACGAACTAAATTTCTTGTTGATCAAGAAATTCAAATAAGCCAAATTTCCAGTTTTGATGTGCAGTGGATATCAGCTTGGAACGAGAAATTGGAGAGCCGAGTTCGAATTCCAGTTGAATTCCTTGCATTCACTTACGCACAAATACCCTTGGGAAAGGTATTAATCCGTCTCTTCCCTCTAGTTATGAGTTAAGTAACAGGACAGGTTGGGTTCTATAGCCTTGGTTGGTGACCAGTCTACCGTAGAAAGTAATGGCAATCTACTGCGAGATAATCTTCTACCCAGTCAGTCATGTCCTTTTCGAGATACGATCGCCCAAGCTTGTATCACGTATGGCACTTTACTGACTGACCAACAAGCATGTCACATTCCGACAGATATTTAGAAAACCGAATTCTATCAAAAAATATATAAATAAATAAAATAAAACAAAAAAATAAAGTGCGTCACACATTACCCATACTTCTCGATGATGGGCTCTAGCAGAACTGATTACCTCGGAAAAATAAATAATTTCGTCCCTAAGGAAAGCTCTCTCAACATTATATATGTTATGATACTTAAACTTAGAGACGCGCCTAGCAATGTTCCCAGTGATTATATAGTTTTGGGAACATGTCTTAATCTTATAGAAAATAGACCTTACTTTGCCTCTCAATCAAATGGAATTGTTGAGGTTTTTAACAAAATTGTGACCATATCGATCCTGAAAATATTTAAACAAATTGCCATTATCACACTATGATATAATACATTTTTTTATTAAAAAAAGAGGGATCATATTCTTGTAAAATATGTTCTCTCTTGTTTTTTTCTTAAAATGTATTATATATTGGTGTAGTAGTGGCAATTTGTTTATATATATATATATATATATATATATATATATATATATATATATGTATATATATATATATTAATTTTGTTATTACAATGGTTTAAAAAAGCATAATATCACTACACAAAAGTTTTAATATTTATTTCAGAATAAAACTGTTCCTCTTCAGGTGATTTGTTAAAATAAATGGTCAAAACGATTTGTTTTTGAAAGTATAAAATGAATTTCTGGTTATTTAGAAAATTAAGGAGTAGTAGTTGGAGGGAATGCAATAGGTGTGTCCAAACAGTTCAATCAGCATTTAGAATTCTGTAACCATGGAGATTTAAACATTTGGGCCAGGAAAGGGGACAGGATGCTCTACTCTGTATCGAGTCATCTTTATGAAAATAAATGCATGAACAGTGGGGTTTTAATCTACGTGTTTTTTTTCACTTTTCTGTAATATATATATATATATATATATATATATATATATATATATATATAATGCTAAAGCTACAAAGGACAAGAAATTATGGAGAGTCATAATCGCCAACGTTCTGAAGTGGTATCGTGCATAATTTCGTCGTGAAAAGGATTCAAAATTTACTATGAAATGATGATGTTGTTTGAATTGTCAGTTTTAGTGCACATTAAATTTTCAGTGATAAAAATAATTGTTTTTTAAGTTTAAAAAGAGTTCAGACTTTGTAATTAACATCATTTTTTGTTATTTGTTTATTCAAATTTTATATGATTAAATAAAAAAATATAAAAACTTATACCAAAATTATACAATAATTTATAAAACTCTTTGCTTTCTCTTGTTATATAAATTAAATTGAAATATTTACAAAATTAAATTGAAATGTATAAAACATTGTAAAACAGGTTCATGTCTTTTTTATTGTTCTGATATAAAAAAATGTATAATTAATAAAATTATTTCTTTCATGTATTAATAATTGTTGCTTATTTATGAATATTTTCTTAAAATTATTTTCATCACTGTTTTGAAAGAAATATATCAGAATGAAAAATGAATTTCTTGAAATATTATTGGCAATTTCTGTTAACTTGACCCTTCTTGATAAATCAGTCCATACATGATAAAAAGATTTTCAGGTTGCCATTTCTTTTTGTGATGTACTGGTTGTTAACCAAGGCTATAGAATTCAACCTGTCCTGCTATTTAACCCATAGCTGGAGGGAGGACAGATGGATTCATTTCTTTCTAAGGGTATTTTCTTGTAAGTGAATGCAATGAATTCATCTGGAATTAGAAGTCGGCTCTCCGAGTTCATATCCATTACACCTTATCCCTTGTTCCCTGTTTAGGATGTGGTTCCAGGCTTTTTATTTTCCAATTTTTTCACTGCCAATCCTTTTTTTTTCTTTTTCTCTCAATTGAAGTAGATAGACTAAACTATCGCCCGGTTCACACTCCACCCACGTCCATTGAACAGGTGAAGAGGCTCATCCCTTGTTCTCTGTTTAGAATATGGCTCCCGGTTTTCTATTTTCCAATCTTTTCACTCCTTTTTCTTTTCAGTTGGAGTAGATAGACTAAACTATTGCCCGGTTCACACTCCACCCACGTTTATTGAACAGGTTAAGAGGCTCATCCCTTGTTCCATGTTTAGGATATGGTTTCCGTCTTTCTCTTTTCCAATCTTCTCACTCCTTTTTTTTTTCAATTGGAGTAGATTGACTAAACTATCGCCCGGTTCACACTCCACCCACGTTTATTGAACAGGTGAAGAGGCTCATCCCTTGTTCCCTGTTTAGGATGTGGTCTCCGGTTTTCTCTTTTCCACACTTTTCACTCTTACGTAGCCCCTTGCACATTAGTGGCGTTATCACCTTGCTCGGGGTGATATGATTAAAAAAAATTCTAGCGTTCAGTTATTATACACATGTTTAATGCGTGATTATAATTTTTGAGAAGCGCCTCTTTTTTACACAATAAATGGACCCGCCTGAGCTGTGCAAATAATCCTGCCTATACAGAGAACAGCAGTGATTGTCACAGTGAGATTTAGAGAGAGTGTGTAGCAGGAGTTCAGTTGAGTAGTTGTACCACCGCTTAGTTGGTCAGTAGAAATATGAACTTATTACCAGGACTTAGTTCTCATCTACAAGATTGTATATTTTCTAAACATATACTGTTAAATATAAGATACAATGAATGTCTATTATGTTTAATCTTGAGCCGTTCTAAACGTCGTATTTTGGCTTTAAATTAAACGTTTAGCACGCTCATGATTAATCATAATAGACATTCATTGTCTCTTATATTCAACAATATATGTTTAGAAAATTATTTGCTGCCTCGATACACTAAATTTAAGATTGTATATATTGATTCCTACTAACAATATTTCTAGTATTCCTGAATCTACTAACCCGTGTTCCAGGTTGTATGTATTTTGTTCAATATACTTACATTTTATCTCTCCATATCTGTTTTTGTTATTATTATTTTGTGTGGTTTCTAAATAAGAATCCACAACAATAATAAATAGCTCTCAGCATGGAATAGCCACCACATATCCTCTGTGAACGTATTTATAGCCGATTGATCGATGTCTACTTATATCACTCAAATTGCTCTCAACAGAAGAGAAGATACAGGAAACAGTAGTAATGAAAGTATTAGTGTTCATTTAATTAGTCAACATATCCAACAAAATAGCCGGCAATATATGACCGACGTGCAAGTATTTCGAATTTAAATCAACATTTTTTCAATATGCGTTTTGGTCCAGTGGATATCGACTCGGAACGAGAAATCGGAGAGCCGAGTTCGAATTCCTAGTTGAATTCCTTGCATTCACTTACGCGCAAATATCATTGGGAAAGGTATTAATCCGTCTATTCCTTCCATTTATGGATTAAATAACAGAACAGATTGGGTTCTATAACCTTGGTCGGCAACCAGTCTACCGCGGAAAGCAATGGCAACCTACTGCGGGATAATCTTCTGCCCAGTCAGTCATGTCTCTTTCGAGACATGATCGCCCAAGCGTGTATCACGTATGGCACTTAACTAACTAATGATTAGCTAATAACTGAATATTTTCGCTGTTACCCAGATAAAGAAAAACTTGACATCTGAATAGATTCTGGTTAATTTTTTTTTTTTTTAATCATCTCACACCAAGCAAGGAATTCTTCTGCCACTGTTCAGCAGGGGGCTACATAGGGGAAAGTGATGAGAAAGAGGGGTTAGTTATCGGAAATGTCGGGAGGAGGGTAATAGACGGATGGGAATACTGAGAATTGGCGTGGAGTAGATGAAAAAAAGAGCTTGAAAGAATGAATGCGAGTTAGTGAGTGAGACAAGAAAGTAAGTTTAACCCAAACGTATTATCTGGTTATACGAAACAGCATAAGAACAGATGACTAACGTGACTTTGTCCGTTTTCCTATAAAATCTAAATATTTACACCGAAAAACAATAAAAACACCCTCAATTTCTCTCAAAACATCTTTTAAAAATTTTTTCAAATGCATTCAGCTATTGTCGCTTAAGTGAAGAAATTCAGTATAATTATTTAGTTTTCCTCATACTTCAACCAATACAAGGCCCAAGAGCCACTCGGGGTAGTACATTACTGAGTGAGATTGTTGTAAGGGAATACAATGCAAAAGTATATTACGAGGCCGAATAGATATTGTTTAATCCTAGTCTTAAGGAGAGCAAGAGTGTAGTTGTCAGGGAAGTATTCTCTCGGGAGTTTTTCCAGAAAATAATAGTTCTGGAGTAGGTGTTGTTCGAGTGTAACTTGCTCTTTTATCACAGGAAGATGAAGGTAATGAGGATGCTTTGACACCGTGGATATAGCATGGTGAGCCTGAAGGTCTGAAGCTGGTGGAATTGAAGAATTTAACTCGTCTAAACATCTGCCATATTCATTGATACATAGTAGTGAGGAGTTTAGTATGTGTAATGAAGGTTGCGGATGCGCGTTGTAGTGCAGTGGATATCGGCTCGGAACGAGAAATCAGAGGCCGAGTTCGAATTCCAGCTGAATTCATTGCATTCACTTACGCGCAAATACCCTTGGGAAAGGTATTAATCCGTCTCTTCCTTCCAGTTATGGGTTAAATAACAGGACAGAGTGGGTTCTATAGCCTTGATCGGCAACCAGTTTACCGCAGAAAGCAATGGCAAACTACTGCTGGATAATCTTCTGTCCAGTCAGTCATGTCTCTTTCGAGACATGATCGCCCAAGCGTGTATCACGTATGGCAATTAACTGACTGATTGAATGAAGGTTGCGGATGTGTTGCAGTGAATATAGATTCGGTACGACAAATCGGGTTGCCGAGTTCGAATTCCAGTTGAATTCCTTGCATTCACTTTCGCGCAAATACTCTTGGGAAAGGTATTAATCCGTCTCTTCCCTCCAGTAATGGGTTAAATAACAGGACAAATTGGGTTCTATAGATTTGGCGGGCAACCAGTCTACCGCAGAATGCATTGGCAACCTACTGCGGGATAGTCTTCTGCCCAGTAGTTCTTTCGAGGCATGATCGCTCAAACGTGTATCACGTATAGCACTTGACTGACGGACTGATTTATAATTGTCTGTGTGATAAGGGTTGCATGGGGGAGAACAATTCCTTACCCGTAATCTTAATCGCTTTTAAACTCTGTTGAGGCTGGACAGTAGGAATTTGTCAAATCTATCAGCAATTCTCCATTCTTAATTTCCTGATGATAACGGGCTGTATTCTGGAATCTCTTGCACGAAATTAAGCGATAAAGAATCTTTGACACCGAGTCAAATTAGGGTCAAAACACTATGAAAGTATAAGAATACGTTTTTACAGTTAAAATATTCATAACTAGATTATAATAGTAATAAAATTTCCAGAAATAGATTTTAATAGTAAAAAAAACACGTTTTTAAAAATACCAAAACTCCCAAGAAAATTAAATTTCAGCTTTAAATGATCCATAAAATGTTGATATGTCGTTAAGCACTAAACCAAACCGAGTCAAATTGTATTTTAGGAGCTTTATATTACTCAAACACTAAATGGTATATATAATTGTACCTGCATTATAAAAGAATTTCGAACCCCTATATGAAGCAACATAAATATTTCAAAAATCGCCAACCAAGAACTCGATTTTTCGATTTGAAATGGTTACGAAAAATAAATTATAAGAAATAACATATATTTATTTATTTATTTTCAATATTTCAGTTACATAAATACTTGGCTCAATTTCAGACACAGAAAGGAAACTACAAGACCTCTTACAGAAGGTAGCAGAAGAAAGTAACAAGAAAGGACAAGAAATAAACTGCACGAAAACTGAACGCATGGTCATAAGTAAAAAGGGCAGCCCAATATGCCAAATACAGGTCGGGGATACCAGAATCAAGCAGGTACAAAAAATTAAATACTAAGGAAGCGTTATAACAGAAGAGGGAAAGTGCGACATAGAGATCCGAAGGCGAATTGGCATGGCGAAGGAAGCATTCCAGAAGTTGAGTAAGGTATTAAGAAACAGGACAATTTCGCTATAAACTAGGAAGAGAGTACTGGATTGCTACATGCTATCCGTTCTTCAATATCGCTGTGAATGCTGGACAGTACCGTCAAAGATGAAGGAAAGGCTTGAAGCAACTGAAATGTGGTTCTACAGAAGGATGCTGCTGATATCATGGATCGAGCATGTGAGCAATGATGAGGTCTTAGAAATGATGGAAACGAAAAGGAAATTAATACTGAGCATCAGGAAGAGACAGCTGAAGTATCTGGGACACGCATTGAGGAAGGAGGGCCTGGAGAACCTGATACTAACAGGCCAGATTGAGGGAAAAAGAGACAGGGGAAACCAACGGATAACATATTTGAAGGACCTAATCAGGTGGATGTCAGAACGAGGATTGCACGGTGTAACAGGAGAAGGCGTGCTCAGAGCCACCAGGGATAGGGAAACGTGGAAAGCCATGATTGCCTACGCCCTGAAGGGACAGGGCACATAGAAGAAGAAGAATATGAGTTACAAAGAACAGGATCACGTGGAGAAGCAAGATATTGTGATTGTTTATCATTTCACTAAGAAATTATTAATTTTGGCTTCTTCGATCCCGCGTAGGGGAATGATGCTGATATATTGTGAAAATTTCTGAAAAAAATATCGCACTTAATCTTTGCCTGAGCGATTAAAAGTAAAAAAAGCATTAAAAAGTAAATATAGATTTATAATCTTTTTCTAATTTTTCTTGAGTAATTTTTTAAAATCATTTTCCTCCTAGCAATACAACAGAGCTACTAACACGCAGATGCTTACTGAGTGTAAAATAGTATAATAAAAACATTATTAAAAAGCAAGATCAAATACGATATCAAATACGTTTTTTCGTCGTAAACTGAATTTTGAAGGCTAAATAAGTCCTCTGAGTAAATGGTACCATGGCTGAGACTAAGAACTACAATTATACCTACTTAGAGCCAAACCCGAAGCAAAAACTAAAATAAAAAGCTGAAAAAAAAAATACAGACATACAGGCAGATATACAGAGACACACACAAACATCTTGCCTTATATATATATATATATATATATATATATATATATATATATATATATATATATATAAAATCAAATGTATCAAATTTGATTAAAATCGGACCACTCCTTCTATAACCCGATTTTATGCTTACCGATTTTCAATATTTATCGGGGGTACCTCGGCACAAAACCTATCTAAGAACACTCGCAGACGCTTATAGTACAACTGTGTAAAATTTCAAGAAAATCGGTTCAGCCGTTTCGGAATCTATAGGTAACGGACACACACACACACACACACACACACACACACACACACAGACAAAGTTCCATTTATAAATAAGTTTAGATAATGAAATAGAGGGATAGTATTTTAGCTGAAAATACGAATATCTCTTTTCACATAAAAGCGTATTTCCCTGCATGCATGAATACAAGCACACACTTAAGATGGCTTGCTAAAATTTTCTCGGCTTGATTATCAAAATCTAACCGAATATATCATTCTTCTTATTTAAGACATCTCTGCCTACGTTAAAATATATCTACAAGATGGTGCTGAAAATATTCAAGCCTTCAAAAATGTACTTCTATAAAAAGCTATGACCTTTCATGATATAGAGTATGGTGGCTCTCTACCAACTGCTTATTTTATCATCCGTGAATTGCCGTTGAATTCCGTACTATCTGATAGTTGCATCTTTATATTTCGCCTGTTGAGGTTTCTATGCGAAATTGTTCCACGAGGTATGGATTGGCTCGATACTAAAACTTTGCACTTTGAGAAAGGGTTTCATTTAGACATCCACGTGTATCTACGTGAATGAGTTCATTTTACCCGTGTTTAGGAATTCAGAGCAGCACAAGGATACTTTTTTCAAAAGCCTGCCATCGCGCAGAATACGAGATTTACACGGAGATATAGAGCGAGTAGAGGAGAAACGAAGGCTTTCCGCGGAGTAGTAGCGTTCTCGACGGAAAGACAACAAGAGGACGTCGAAGGAGAACGTCTTTAACATGAATTAATTGCATTTACCTGGGATTTTAATTTTAGTTGAATTCTCTGCATTCTCTTAAGGGCAAATATCCTTGGGAAAGGTATTAATTCGTTTCTTCTATCCAGCTATAGAAAGACAGATTGAGTTCTATAATCTAGTCTGGCAACCAGTCTACCACAGAAAATAATGGCAACCTACTGCCGGAAAATCTTCTTCCCGGTCAGTCATGTTTCTTTCGAGACATGATCGCCCAAGCGTATAACACGTACGGCGCTTAACTGACTGACTGATTCTACTAGGGAAACTGATAAACATTGCACGCCCTGTTTAATCGCACCAAAACCGGTGTTTGGCTAAATAGGTTTTTAGAGTAAAATCGAGCCGTATTTGCAAACGCCTGTCTTTGTGTAAAAATTATTAACTTAATTTTCATCAGAAATTTTAATTAATAATATTTTAATATCTAGAGGAGAAGCATTGGTTTAAATGCACTGAAAATAAGAGATTATATTGAAAAACTAGATACAATATACATCGTATAAAATAAGTGCTTTTTTTTTCGCTGGGCCACAAACGTAGTTCTTCATTACGACTATCTGTTATACATCCCAATAAACATAAAACAATGCACATGGGCTCTGTCTATCTATCTATCTATCTATCTATCTATCTATCTATCTATCTATCTACACACGCGCACACATACACGCACACGCACACGCACAAACACACACACATTCACTCCAAATTTCGTTCATCTATCTATCTATCTATCTATCTATCTATCTATCTATCTATCCACAGTTTCTTCGTTATCTATCTATCTATCTATCTATCTATCTATCTATCTATCTATCTATCTATCTATCTACACATGCACGCACACACACATATATACACATACATGCACATGCACACGCACACGCACACGCACACACACATTCACTCCAAATTTCTTTTATCTATCTATCTATCTATCTATCTATCTATCTATCTATCTAT
>JBBBDQ010000871.1:1430000-1522500 GCA_037127315.1 Ascarosepion bandense | reverse complement strand
AGTGCTCTAATTCATTACTGAATGAGCAATGCGTAGATGCTAGTGTAGCTACTGTTTTTTCAAAGTCTATCATTCTTCTAGAGTGCTCAATCAGAGTATGATATATATATATATATATTAGTTAAAGCAACATTTTTTAATCTAAATTATCGTCACACCTAATAATGATCTCATAAATTTCTATTCTCATCTTAACATCAAAATAAAATCCAGAATAATTATCTGGTTCTATTTGATAGGACACAAATTTTGTAGCACTCAATATTAAATGAATGCATTTTAGTATGTTTAATAACTTGGAATGCAATAATTATTTCAAATTCAATGTGAAACTACAATTGAAAACTTTATATTTTTAGAGTAAAGGTTTGTTTTCTAAATATACAGTTGGCATATGATAAAATGTATTGTTGGTAATTTTATTATAGAACTGTAATTTTATAATTTTTGTTTGTCATATTCCTATAAAAATGTATTACTCATTTTATTATTGTCATAACTATGACGCCAAATAAGTTATCTACGCTAAACTTAACATTTGTTAAAACCGCTATTTTATCAAATGTGTTCCGCTACTTGGTTGGTTACCCTGACCAGCCTGACAAGTTTTTAATTAGCTATTTAAGGAAAGCACGTTTCTTATTGCGACTTCTATAAATTTATATCTGTTAGTTTTAATTTCCTAACCGTAAACAACTTCAATTTTCTAAACGTAAATAAAAGATATTTTTCAAGATGTTTCGAACAATAATGACAATAAAAAGATCCCATCAAATATGTATATATACATATATATATATATATATGTGTGTGTGTGTGTGTGTGTGTGTGTGTGTGTGTGTGATTAAATAAATTAGGAACATTATATCTGCTTATTTTTTAATAAAATCCTTTCATACTCATGAATAATCTTTCGTGTATTATAATTGAAAAGTACAAGAAAGGCGCTCTAACTTTTAAAGTTGATTTTATTTTCCATTTGTCAAGCTCCCAAGTACTTTCAATCTTCTTCCGAGATCATCTGCAGGGTTGCCAGTAGTAGTATAAAAAAATAACGAGAAAACTGTGTTGCTACATATTACTGTAATTTGTTATGCTTCAAATGAAACGGTTGACACTTCTATTGAGCGCTCATTAGAACGTAAAAATTACTCAATATGGAATGGCTGTATTGTAATAGAATGGTCATAGCACGTATTAAAGCATAAAAACTGTTCTAGTTATAAACATTTCAGAGAATTTCTACAGTATTCCTAGCTGATTCTATAAAGTGACGGCTTAAGATTTTTAATGTACATTTGAGAATCTGTAGTTTGAAATTACTGTTTTATAATACACGAAAGATTATTAGTGAGCAGGAACGGATTTTTAAAAAAAAATAAGCGAACGTAATTTTTGTAACATGCCTGAAAGAGAAATTGCTCCTAAGCACACACACAGACGCGCGTGCGCAGACACATGTATATATATAAACTGTCTGTATCTTGACACTGTTCACTTATAATTTATATTTATAACAAATTGTTGTATAGTGGTCCACGGTTCTCCATAGTGTGACGTGGACCCGACCAAATGATATACTAACGTCGAGAATCGTCTCAGAAGACAGCTGGTCTGCTCCAACACCATTATATTTTATAAAATCTGAAAGCTTAAGTCTATAATCTAATTCCACGTTCATTTAATTTCTTTTCTTTTTTTTTTCAGAAATTGAAACTAGGTTTACGCCCGTTTCACACTCCACCCACGTCTATTGAACAGGTGAAGAGGCTCATCCCTTGTTCCTTGTTTAGGACGCGGTTTCCGGTTTTCTCTTTTTCAATCTTTTCCCTCTTTTTTTTTTCAATTGGAGTAGGTAGACTAAACTATCGCTCGGTTCACACTCCACCAGAATTGTTCTCTTGCTGGAAGTCTCCTCCCGAGGAGTATAATCAACATAAAGGAGCTCATGGAGAGATCCAAGAGTTACGAACATTTTATCCAAGAAGATAGACTCTTGCTAGACCCCAGGAATTACAGAAAGTTGAGAAAAGAATCTGTCCATTCTTTGTGGTCTATAATCGTTCGCGCAAAATATGTTATTGTAATAAAAATACCGTGATAAATTAGACCTTCAAAATTAATCAAGGGAAAAGGGTACTTCATGTGAAATCTACTATTACCCACGCCTGCCGATTGGGAGGATGCTTCCAGTTGAGATTTCGTAGCCAAAGTTCATATAATCTGCACAGAACAAGAATTTAGGCGAAGGAGCAAAATATCAGTGCATGTGGTTCTTTCTCAAAATTTAAGAGAGGACAGCCAACTATATGGTACATTTCGGATACTCAGTGTTACCTCTGACAACCTGAAAGGTGGATAAAATTTTGAAATCTTGCTGGACCGAAAAGCCTTCATACACATTCCCAAATGTCTAAATGTAGAGGGCCAGAAAATGCCAGTCAGTTTGACTGCAATAAACCAACCCGTTGGAAGTGAAACTGATCACCTCTCCTCTTTCTGCCCAGAAAAAAAGTCCTTTGGATTACTGGAGCCCACTGACCCAAATTCCCCTCTGGTCGAGTATGTTGTTTCCGACTTGCCAGTTATTAGCACTCTAACAATGGAAGCCAGTGTGGAAAACCTTCCTTCGAGTGCAATGTTCAGTCCCCAATTCTAGAAAAGACTTTGCCAGTCGCTTGTGCGATTACGGAGAAGGAAGAGGGGAATGGCTGATTGTTGGCAAGACTAGACGAAAGCTCCAGACTACAAGACCTCAGTTCCTGGAAGTCT
The DNA here is from genome assembly GCA_037127315.1 of Ascarosepion bandense. Lineage (NCBI taxonomy): Eukaryota > Metazoa > Mollusca > Cephalopoda > Sepiida > Sepiidae > Ascarosepion > Ascarosepion bandense. The sequence goes on along the minus strand of JBBBDQ010000871.1, from coordinate 1,519,728 downwards.
TAACTGCTAAGGACACGCACACTCCTATCAGTTTCATGGGTGATGACCTGGGCATCTACGCCGAAAAGATGTGACAAATGAAACTAAAAAAGAACCGATTTTTGAGAAAAAGAAGAAAATCGAAAAATTGTAAGAAGTACAAATTGTCAAAAAGATCACAGCAAACACCATTAACGCGCCCCTCTTCCTTGGCAAAGTCTTATCCTTCACGCTCCAGCTCCATGGCTCTACCTTCAGTTACAAAATCCTTATCTTCCGCAACATCTAAAATGACTACTCTGAAGAAAGCCAAAATAGTGATATCTCCAGACATCATGGACAAACACACCAAATGCATCTCCAAATCTATCCACTTTTTTAATTTAACCAAAATTTGAACACAACAAAAAGCAAAGAAATATATCGCAGGAATACAATGAAAGCAAAATTTAGTGTAGAACTCAGTTTATTTCTAGACAGTTAAAAACATTTCTCCAAAATTATGCTGTTGAACAGTTGACAACTCTGATTTGTCATCCGAGATCAAATGGCCAAGCAGAAGGGTTTGTTGACGTCTTCATAAGAGCGTTAAGAAATACTAAAGGGTTAGAAGTGGAAGATACAGAACAAGAATATTTGCGTGCAAATACAATAACTAATTCGGAAATTTATAAAAGTTAAAATGGTGAGATGAAATTTGTCGCTATAATTCAGAAAAATGCTTTTGAAATCAAGGAATTCTTGCTGCTTAAAGACACCTACACTATATATATATATATATATATATATATGGCAGTTACGTGGCATATATTTGGGCGTTCATGTCTGTTTCGATCTATTTTCCCGGACTATGTTGCCATTTCTTTCTGTGGTAGACAGCTTTCAAGCCAAGGCTATAGAACCTAATCTATCCTGCTATTTAACCCATTGCTAGAGGAAAAAAGGCGGATTAATACCTTTCCAATGTTATTTGTGCGTAAGGGAATGTAACGAATTCAACTAGAATTCATACTCAGCTTTCCAATTTCCTATTCCGAGTCGATATCGATTACACTACAACGCACATATATATATATATATATATATATATATATATATATATATATATATTGTGTTGCCCAATTTCAATAATTTTAAGGTGTAATTCCTGCTGTTTTTTTTTACTAGTTCCTCTGAAAATTTTATGAAATTCCATAGCACTAGTAATTTTAAAAGTTTTTCTTTATCTATCTTTAAGAAATTTTAAAATAAGGCCTTCATTTCATGTACAGTAGTAGATTGTTCTAGTTCTACTGTTCATTTATTAGCATAACTTGTCTTGCTTTTATTTATCAATCCAGTTATCCTTCAAGAAATTTATAACTGAACACTTTATTTTATCTAGATAAGTAAAATAGTTCTCTAGCATTGTTGTGCTATTAGAAATTGAACTCACAAATACTGTCACCAAATCCACGAAAAAGTATTTTAAACCACGTCTCCCAGATAAAGTCGGGTTCAAAATTTCCTGAGAATTACCTGCATTATCAGTAACCTGAAGAAGACCGAAGGAGAAAACGGCCTAAACACTGGGATTGTCACAACAACATTGTGGACATTATTCCAAATATAAATAAGGCTAATCTTCGTCTCCGAAAAAGAAGACTTATTTTCTGCGTCTTATCAACTGTAGCGTACTTTACGGCAATTTTGGCAGCATATCTCATCTTGAAGGAATGAAAATATCTTGTTGGTATGAAAGTAATTTGCAAGAGAACGGAACCTTGAGGCGATTTTCGGCAACATTTACTATATTTTTGTATCGAATATAATAATACTGAGTGATTCATGCAAAGTTATCAGAAAAAGCTAGCTACCACTGCAGCGTCTGCCCAGGTGGTTGAATGCCGATGGCTATTGCTGTTAAAAATCGCTGAATCATTTCTGTTTGTCAGAAAAATATAATTACAAATTGAAAAAAAAAACGAAAATTAAAATGAAGAAATGCATAAAACAAATTATAATCGATTTGTTAGAGAAGCAAACTGGTGGCCGAAAGTTTTGTTAATTTTTCTTGGATAATGAAATATAAGCTAAACGAAAAGAACTAAAATTTTCTTGTATACGTTAAATGCAAATATAATTATAACCTGATTATTCGTGAAACAAAACAAAGAAAAGGAAAAATTAAAGAGAATATTTTCACTAAATATTCACACAAAACAAAGCACAAGCGCCACTCCAGCTAGATTTCTAACTAATAAGATTGCTGTATTGATGTAAGAGGAGGACGTGCAAAAATATAAAATAAATGTCTTTTGCATTAATCGTAAATAGGTTAAGATTGTAGTGATAAGGAAAAATCCTCTCGAGAGTCTGATCCAGAAGTGAGCGGTTCTCAGCAAGAAACTGTCTGGGTAAAATTTGTTCTTAGCAATAAAATGCGAAAGCAATGAGGGGGATTCGATTCTGTAAACCCGCCATGTCATCCATACAGAATCGAATCATCTGTGTTAAACGGCTGAAGTAGTAAAACTAACAAATATTTCTTTGCCATAAAATTAGCGTAGAAGAGTTTGTGATAATTTTCCTGTGGGAAATGTAGAGTTTTAAATAATTAATCACCTACAAGGCTTCATCAACGCTTTTGAATATTGTCAAGGCTGGAAAAGGAGAATTGGGCAATCGAGATATGGAAGGTAAATCTCCTATTCGAATCGCTATTTTGATCTTTACGAAACAGTGTCTAGTCCTACACAAATCCAGTGCAAGATTATATACGAACAATATTCCGATTGTAAAAGGCTTTCTTGATTTGAAAATTAGAACAAATATAGTATATTACACTGAAAACAAGGAGGAAGACGTGTATATAAAAATATAGTTCCATATATTTATTCTTTGACAGCTGTGTGGAGCAGTAGAACGGTCGGAGAGAGTCGAACGCACGATGAGGTTTTCGTGAGTCATAAGCCAGCGGGAGAACTCACTATCTCTTCAGCTAAAAATGATAGAATTTATATAGTTTTAAACTCACTAATTTTTGCTTTTTCGAGTTGTTGCTTTGTTGATGTTATCTACGGCCGGATGTATTTGTCAACCCCCACCACCCGGCTGGCCATTACTTTTCAAGCTAGTTGTCGCTTGTGCTTCTTCTTTCCTTTTCAGCCGGATATATCTTTCAACCACCCTTGTTCTTTGTTGAACTTGTCTACGGCCGGATGTATCTGCCAATCAGTTCGCCCTTCAAGGCTTGTGCTTCTTCTTCCCTTTACAGTCGGATATATCTGTCAACCACACCTTGTTCTTTGTTGACCTTATCTTCGGCCGGATGTATCTGCCAATCACTTCGCCCTTCAAGGCTTGTGCTTCTTCCCTTTCTAATCGGATATATCTGTCAACCACACCTTGTTCTTTGTTGATCTTGTCTACGGCCGGATGTATCTGCCAATCGCTCCGCCGTCCAAGATAATATATTGCACAAAATCAAATATCTTTAAAGTTAAAGGTATTATTCTCGATGTAAACAATTTTTGGTTTTTTAAATGCATTCAAATTCTAGCTATAAGCACCAATTTCACCGCAAGTCAGGCAATAAAGCCACTACGATGCAAGTGGATACTGACTGAAAAAAAGAATATAAGAAAAAGAAAAACATTATTAAAGACAACGAACAATAAAAGAAAAAGTCGTCGCTTCTTTCTGACTTTTCTTCAAATATTTTTATATCAACAGCTCCGATGAGCTTTTTTTCCCTGGTACCTCCTCCACATAAATTTAAGCTTTCTATTAGATTGGCATCTAGATTCGACGGCTTTTACCGTTGAAATAGTTAAATGTAACCGCTACTTCTACACCATCATTTTCTTTTCTCGCACTGCGAAAATCCCTTCTGATTTCTTGCTTGCCTGATAGCTACAATCTCCAAAAATTAAAAATTTTAAAAAAAGTTAAATGACACCTTCTAATTTTTTGAACCCCGTTCAATTTTGCTCCTTTCTTCAAAAATTAGTAAAATCCAGATATTTTAAAAGAGAAAGCTCATCAGAACAATTATTATAAAAATATTTATGGAAAAGGTACGAAGGAGCTACCTCACGGCTGTGATAAATGAATTGAAGCCGAGATGCCAGATCATGAATGATAACATTGCAAATTCTTCGGATTTTAACAACAATCTCTAAACTCACAGTAGAAGAACCAGGGCAAATATGACACTAATATTTTCAGCCACCACACAAAACCCTGGTTGTTGCATACACCTTTCAACTAATCCCAATCTGCTTCTGCCTATGTTCCCCAATCTATTTACGTTTGTCTTAATAGGCTCATTATTATTATTATTATTATTATTATTATTATTATTATTATTATTATTATTATTGATAATAATTAAGTTGACGTAGCAACCTCCAAGGCTTAATTAATACTGAAATCTAAACATTTTGAACACTATTTTATGGCTTCAACTAAAAATACTTTGAACGCAATTTGTACGCTTTGACTATAGATAAAATGTATTGCTGACGATTTTGTTATAAAATCCGTTGTTGGTAATTTTACTATATCTATTATAAAATACATTGTTAATAATTTTTTTGGAACACTAATAAGTGCAACTATCCCTGGTCAGGGTGGTTCTGGGAACAACAGCAATTGAGAGGTGTTTCCGCGCACTTCAAAACCTCCCGTTTCAAAATCATAGTTCTGACTGCCAGGTTTTGTTGATCGTCATACCCAGAACTGTAAAAATTAAGTAGGGACTTGGTTCTGAATTGAAATCATAGTGACATTGATAATTTTCAATTGCTAGAAAAAGTAATCAAAAATGAACAAGTCAAGATCGTAATGAATTTGCAACATTGAATCGGGTAGTATTCTAGATGCCATCAAAGCAGGCATCACTGTCGTTGAAAATAATCAAGAAGAAAGAAAAAGAAAATGCTTCCCCGTTGACATGGCTCTTCCTGGTGATCATAATAACTATGTCAAAGAAAAAGCAAATTTTCTCACTGTTATCGTCGCGCCATTGGGGAATTTATTACCGAAATCGGAGTCTTACGTTAAGCGAATCGGAATATTTATCTAAGCAAACAAAAAGGATCCCTCTGCTAATACATTCTCCCATTTTCGAACTTTTTTTAGACGGTTGAAAATTCTTTAAATAAAAATCTTTTATGTTCCGTGTCTCTTCAGGGCGTAGACAATCATAACACTTCACATCTTCCTGTTTCTCTCAGCTCTTAATAAGTTTTGTCTCTTTTTATTTCTCCCTTTTCTCAAGGAACTCAAGGTTAATAGCAGGGACAACGGACAATATGTGGCTGCAATATTCTAATCCATGACGAATTGTAGACTTATGGATATATAGAATAGATTCTGAAGAGAAAAATCTAGAAATGGTTTCAATAGAGTCTGTCAACTTCATGTCAGCTGAGAACGTGAGCTCGTGCAGACACAACGAGTTACTTTCCTGGGTGTTATCATCAGCCATGCTGAAAGAAGGTAGCTAGCTGTCTCTCAAACGATTAAGGAGAGAAGTTTAGTTTTGGAGGCGTTACAATTATCATTTGCCCCAGTTAAATTCAGACTTGAGGTTATATTGGACATCAGATGCCATTTTGATGCTGTCAGATTGTTCAACCTTACTATTGAGGCAGAAGCAAATGGTTATATTATCAGTGTTGAGAGATGATGTCATTGGGAACATCATTGATGAAAATTAAAAACAGAGAGGACTGGGGGATTTTTGCGTTAGTACGAAAGGACCTAGACGAGTGGAAGTTCAAGATGACTTTCATTTCACGATTTGATTTGGAGGACTGGATGAGTTAAAAAAAAAAAAGAAAGTTTCCGGAGACACCATAACTTTTCAGCTTGTGGAGAATATCCGAATGACAAACGCTGTCAAAAGGCTTTCGAGGTGTCTAATGCTACTGACAGAGATTCATCGTTTTTACCCAAAACATGACATTTTCCGCAATCATTGTCTGTATATCAGCAGTTGACCTAAAATTGCGCAAGCCGTATTACTTGTTTAAGGAGCTGCAATAAGAAATGATTAAGCAATTCAGCCCGCTAAAATGATGTAGAAATATAATAGGTTGGAAGCAGCAGACGACTCCCCAATGTTTTTAAAATTGCAACAACAGATGATGAGTTACAGCAGATAGGAAATCACATCTTAATGAAGTTTACTCTGGAGAAGCCTTTGAGATTTGAAAAAGAAATCACTCGACCGGCGGTCGAGAGCGAGAGAACATTTACTCTCTCCAAAATCATTGTACTCGACCGACTCCATTTCCCTAATAGTCGCTTTACGTAAACATAGCGTGAATCGCTGATGAAAAACAAAAAACAAAACTTTAATTAAAATTTGGAACGTGTTAGAAAAGATTTAAATTTAAAAAAAAAAAAATAACAAAATTTGATTTTTCTCTTAATAATAGCATAAACACTTTGATGATAAAACTTTGTTTTTATTAAGTTTGAGCCTTTTTAACATATGCAGTTTTTTGGGGTTTTTTTTGGCAATTAAGTGGAGATACCTAAATTCGTAGTTTCTTTCTTCTGTTTGACTACAACCTTCATCTCATAGATGTAAAAATTAACAAATCTGATTTTCTCAACGATTTTCTATAAAAAACTGACTTGTATAATTTTTTTCGGTGGGTGGTTAAAAGAAGTATACGTATTTCTTTTTCTTTTATATGTTCGTTTTTATTAATTTGTAAGCGAAGAGGAAATATAGAGTAAAGGATAATATTTTTCCAAATGAGTTTCTAAAAATCTGTGAACGTCTTGAATCTGGGCGACAGAGACATTTTGGCTCTACTCTGGAATTGTTAATTGTAAATCAAACACAATGTATAAGATCAAAGATGTCAATAATGTCATTGTAGGTTATTCTAAGTTACTTGTGAATCTTCAATGGCATACTTTTGGGTCGTAAAAGGAATCAGATTTCTTTTTTCTATATTTGAAGGGACACGTTTCATTGCGAGATTTTAAATCGACCGCGGGCGAGTAAAGCAATACACTTTCATCGACCGATTAGGTTTTTGACCGACTGAGTCGATCAAGCGAGTGAAATATCAAAGGCTGCTCTTATAAGATGTCCAATGATTATAAACCAATGCAGGAAAAAAATATCTTTTAAATAATAATAATATGACAATAAACTATTGATTTCTCTTACTAATCAAATGACGGAAATTTTTCAAGATGCACACGAACTGCGTCCTGTTCCCTTTCAGTTGCATTTCATAGACGCTGATTGCAATTCATTCATTTTGTTGCGTTGATTACAAGAAAGAAGTTTTTTATTTCCTAATACAAGCAACGTTTGCACGAACCTTTTATATATTTGATACTTGTATACAGTTTTTAAATATAACATGAAGAAAAAAATATATATACTCACAAAATATTAAACATTCACGTCCTATTCTTTTCTTTTTATTAAATCACGCTCTTTTATAAGATTTGTAATTACAACGACACAGAATCAAACAAGTACAAGTCCAAGAATTTAAGTACCTAGGAAGTGTTCTAACAGGAGATGGAAAGTGCGACACGGAGATCCGAAGGCGAATTGGCATGGCAAAGGACGCGTTCCAGAAGATGAGCAAAATACTAACACACAGAAAAATCTGAATAGAAACGAAAAAAAAAAGAGTGCTAGACTGCTATGTGATGTCAGTTCTTCAATACGGCTGTGAATGCTGGACAATATCATCGAAAATGAGGACAAAACTGGAAGCGGCCGAAATGTGGTTCTACAGAAGAATGCTACGGATATCGTGGACTGAGCATACAAGCAACGACGAGGTGTTAGAAAGAATGGCAACAAAAAGGAAATTGATGCTGAGCATCAGGAAGAGACAACTGAAGTTCCTGGGACATGCAATGAGGAAGGAGAGCCTGGAGAACCTGATACTGACTGGTCGGATAGAAGGAAGGAGAGACAGAGGAAGGCAGCGGATAACATATTTGCAGGGCCTGATCAGGTGGATGACGGAACGGGGGTTGCCAGGAGCAACAGGAGCAAACATACTAAGAGCCACAAGGGATAGGGAGACGTGGAGATCCATGATCGCCTACGTCCTGAAGGGACAAGGCACATAGAAGACGAAGAAGAAGAATTACAACGACAGTAATAATAATCGCCCTAAAAGGTCACAGCGTGAGAAATCACTAAAACGGAGGTCGTTGATAATAGTACATTACAAATACAAGACTCGCACGCTACGTGAAGTAGATACACTGCTAGTAATTACTAGTCAGCATAATCACTCTATGTACTTATCACCTCCCCACTAGGGCAGATGCTCAAGGCGGATTCGACACAAGGTCAATTAAAGTGAAGATTTCGAGCCCTTAAGCTCAGTCAAAAATATCACGTGAACCCTGCTTAAGGCCGGTTCGGGGTATTGTCTGCTCACCATAGATGAGACTCTACTCTACGACGGGGACTTGTCTGGGTTCCTTTCTGCTTGGAAGCAAAGAGTTGACCAAGGGAGAGTTTGGATCATGTTTGATCGCTCTATGTATTTATCACCTCCCCATCAAGGCAGATGTAACAAGGTCAATTAAAGTGGGGATTCAGAGCCCTTAAGATCAGTCAAAAATATCCCTTAGACCCTGTTTAAGGCCAGGCTCTTGTTTATTCACTCTAAACGAGCTTCGTTTGTATCCCTCTCCGCTCAGAAGCAGAGAGTTGAACATGAGGGAACTTGGATCAAGTATGATCGTTTACTCTCCAATAATGTCCACGTATATAAGAGAATAGGGTCATCGCATTCCTGTATTCAGGTAGGTATATGAATAATAATAATAATAATAATAATAATAATAATAATAATGATTCGTTTAAAAAAATATCAAGGGCACATTCTTTCCATGAAATTAAAGAAATAATAATATGCACTGATATCCACTTCATCACCACGCACATCCTACACCACAACGCACATCCAGCAATATATACGTCAGTTAAAAGGCCACTTTTGCGTTTAGCAGACACTCTGAAACGATGCAGCATCCCGTTTTCTTTCAGGAAAAACAAAGCGTAAGAGTGAAACAGCTGGCACCGGTCCTGCTTTTCGTCTACAGAAAATTCTGACTGGGGCCGACTTGAAAATTCAGATCATTGCGCGCAGATATTAAGGGAAGTTTACAGCATGCCGCTCTTTTCAATGATAATAGCCTTACCTGCCGCAGTGATTTGTCGCACGCAGTAAAGCAGTCCTTGCTATCAACTCGCGGAAACAAGTGGCAATTCATCCTCAACTACTTGTGTAAAGTAGGTCAATCACATGATCCATCTGTTTAAAAAATTTGAGAAATAATTGCAGGCCTCGGGAGACACATGCATTTTCATAAAAAGTTGTGAAAACTCTTTATGTATTTATTTTTAATTTGCCATCCACAACGAAAGTGTCTCTCTCTCTCACACACACACACACACACACACACACATATATATATATATATAGTGCGAACACTAAGGCATATCATTCTCATTCCATGTATGATGTTATTTCAGGAGGCCATGTAGTTTCTCCCCTTTAACTAAACTCTCTATGCGATTGTCCTCAAGGACAATAACATAGAGATATAGGCGTTGGATATAGGCGTTGTTTAGTTTTAGTCCAAAGAGTTGTGAGTTCACTACCTGGTCCCAGCAGCGGTAAACAAAAAACATTTTAAGTAGTACATAGATAGAAATAAACACACACACACACACACACATGATATATATATATATATATATATATATATATATATATATATATATATATATGCTCTTATATATCCTTAATTTATTTGTTTAAACAGTGGATACTCGTATTTGACAAGATATGTTGTTTTTTTTAGAATTAAACGGTATATTTATTTACATCGAATTTAGCCTTATGAACATATACTTTCCTGATTTTCGTAATTTTCATATCTGCTCTCTTTTCCTATCCTAATTTATTTGTTTAAATAATATTTTTAATGGATTTTCTTATCAGGAAAGTATGTTTTTTATATATACAGTTCTGCAAAAGTGTTAGGACAAGGACTATCTTTTATGAAGCATATTGACATAAAATAAACAATTTAATTAAAGTAATCTTATTTGATTTACTTAAAAAATGTTTGTTACAAAATAAATTTTATATTTAGTATAATAGCCATTTGCTTTGATCATATCCTTCATTCACTCAGGCATTGGGAGCACAAGCTTCTTCAATGTATCTAATGTCGGAAATTTACAGATGTAACGGGTCTCCTGATTGGCTGATTTAACCCGAACCTCGTTTTGAACTTTAGGCGGGCTTTACCAGAGGTTTTATGTTTTTTTTACACGATGGTTTTGTTCACTCCTTTTTTCAGCTAGCACGAACAGTATCGGACGTATTTGTGCCGCTCCGGATTTTGTTGCAGCAGGGCCTAAATTGGCGCCCACTTGTCTCGCTATATCGAGACCATCTTACCAATTCTTTGTAATCTTTTAGGCTAATGCCACAACTTTGTAACAGAGAAAATCTCTTGTTACCCTTCTTACCTTTAAAAGGATACCCTATGGGCAAAGCCTTGCCTTCCTAGAGAAAAATTCTCTAAGCACTATCATCTTATACCAAGATAAGAAACTGTGAAAGAAGCTGACCCAGAAGAAAGTTCCTGTACGTCGCGGATCGCAGTTCCTTGTGTTTTTTTCATCCCACTCCTAGACGGAGGATACTATACCAAGCTAAGCAGAGAAAAGAGACTATACCAAGCTACACAGTAGCAGCAAAATTCAGCATATTTTTGCAAGACAAATAAATTGTTTTTTCTATACCAGGTATGTCTTGTTATGTTTGATAATTTCCTTTCACTGCTTAAGCGCTAAGCTATGTGAATATATTTCTCACATAGCTTTTGTTGCAAAAATATGAGCGTTACATATTTTATTGTAAAATTTTTCCCTTCCAGAATTGTTATTTGTGTGATTTTTTTTGGTGCTTCTTGTCTGCTACCTAAAAGAAAAAAAATTTTTTTCAAAATGCTACATGGCCTTGTCGGTTTAGATTTAATCCAGCAGTTGAAGGATTCGCAGTTGGTTGAATGTCTAAATGGGACTGCATGGAGAATTTCTGACGAAATCATTCCCTTCGGCAATAGGTACAATTTTTTGAAGCCGGTTATTATTAGGGAGGATAAGCAAGTGTGCCCCACCTTTAATCAAATTATTGAATCCTTGCCTGAATGTTCGTCGTTCTTAATCGACAGTGCCTTAAATCCGGTATATTCATATTCAGATACACTTGGCCCATTTTTTGAGGATTCCTCTGTTGAACGAGGAATTGAATTTTTCCTCTCTCTCGAGTCTATTGGAATCGACGAGAGTGAAACCTTATCTTCCTATGATGAAGAAAAAATTGATGACTTCAAGAAATCCATTGTTTTGAAAAATGGTAGATATTATGTGGATCTGCCCTGGGACAGAGATAAATTGTCTCGGGTGGATTCTAATTACGTGCCTTCCCCAAAGATAATGCTTGAGGCGTACATGGCGGAGAGCGGCAAATTTAAACCTCGTCTCTTTAACCTTTAAATAATAATGAGTGGTCTGACTCTAGTGAGTCTTCAAAAGACAAATAACATTTAGTGCTTGGTGACATTGCGCCGTTAATGTACGATTTAGTTTGTTATGTTACTTTAGTGCTTGGTTATGGCATATTTAGCGCTCGTTGGTCATAGACAATATCAGCGTTTATGCTGAAACAACATTTAGTGCTTGTTGTAGCAACATTTAGTGCTTGTTAACATGGAACATTTTAGTGTCGTTAGTAAGGACATTTAGGCGCTTGTTAATACAACATTTGTATGCTTGTTAACATAACATTTAGTGCTTCGTTACAGTGACATTTAGTGCTTGTATATATGACATTTATGGTGCTCATGAAAATACGACATTTTTAGTACTTGTTAGTGCAACATTTGGTACTGTTAGTACATTTAGTGCTTGTTATGATGACATTTTATGCTTGTTGCTACTATATTTAGGAGTGTCACATATAAATACTTAGGTGCTTGTCAATATGTCGACTTAGGTGCTTTGTTAATACAACATTTGGTGCTTGTTATACGACATTTAGCGTTTGTTGATGGATGACATTTACGTTTGTTAATATAGCACATTTAGTGCTTGTTATGGTGACATTTAGCGTTTACATTACAACATTTTTAGTGCTTGTTAATACAACATTTGGTGCTTGTCATGGGTGACATTTAGTGCTTGTTAATATAACATTTATGTCATGGTTATGGCAGAAGATCTGCAGTTGCTAGGACGACATTTAGTGCTTGTTAATACAACATTTAGTGTTTGTTAATATAATATCGGTGCTTGTTATAGTGACATTTAGTGCTTGTTAATATAACATTTAGTGCTTCATATAACATTTAGTGCTTGTTATGTCATAATATTTAGTGCCTGTTAAGATGATATTTAGTGCTTGTTAATATAATATTTAGTGCTTGTTAATATAATATTTAGTGCTTGTTATGATGATATTTAGTGCTTGTTATTGACATAATATTTAGTGCTTGTTAATATAATATTTAGGTGCTTTCGTTATGGTGACATTTAGTGCTTGTTGTTGTATAACATTTAGTACTTGTTAGATCTCTCCTTTCTGTGTATAGTACTGTACGTAACAGGTTGAAGGACGCAGGATTCGATCTTCAGTCCTGTAACTCCAACTGTGCGGATTTGCAAAAGAAAAGGTTTTAAGGTTCGGTGATAAGTTGATGCATCGACACACTGATACCTACCATAAAGCCAAATTGTTGCTTTTTTCTGATATGCAAAGGGAGGCATTTCCCTTTGAGTTGGAATATTTGACTCAACCTTCCAATAAGGTGGTACCTCCTAGAATAACTGCCCTTGGGTTGTTTATTGATAGGGATGGTCTGTTGCGGACTAAAGGACGCATCCAGAATTCCAGTATACTCCACTTCGGAGTCAAATTCCCTATATTTTTGGGTAAACATCACCCCTTAACTGAATTGGTTATCAAAGAGGCGCATTTGAATTGTTGCCACATGGGAACCAATTCAACTCTTTCCAAGTTGAGATTATCCGGATTTTGGATTCCCCAGGGAAGACAATCGGTAAAGAAAACACTTCGTAGCTGTATTACTTGTAAGAAAATTAATTCTTTACCGTATAAAGCTCCCTCGGGCTCTCAACTACCCTCCCATCGGGCAAATTTTGTTCACCCCTTTCAACAAGTGGGTATAGATTTTACCGGCCATTTCTTGGTAAAGTACAAGGATGATGAAATAAAGATGTACATCCTGCTATTTACCTGCATGAGTCTTCGCGCAGTGCATCTGGAGCTTTTGCCTGACATGAGCTCCAGATCCTTCCTGTTAGCCTTCGTCAGATTTACCAATCTTTTTGGCGTTCCCTCTCATGTCTATTCGGATAATGCTAAAACCTTTCTAGCATCCGGCATTATGTTGTCTGAAATTTTCGTTTCCGACGAATTCAGGGAACATTTTAGGTCCGCTTCCATTAGTCATCACACCATTCCCCTTTATTCCGCCTGGTATGGGGGCGCATGGGAGAGAATGATCAAAACCATGAAGCAATGCTTGAAAAAATTAATAGGTAGGAGGAAAATTCAGTATTTTGAATTTTTAACGATAATTTCTGACGTGCAGAAAGCGATCAACGATCGACCGCTGACTTATTTTACCGCTTCAGAAGGGGGCCTAGATATTTTAACCCCCAATCACTTTCTACAAACTGGCTACAATCCACGTTTGTTAATTAGTAACTATGGATCGGAAGATCTGTGCCCCGATCCCCCTAGTAGAATAAAGCTGGTGCAATCTTTGGAGTTAAGACATAAATATGTCGAAAAATTTAGGAAGATGTGGCACAATGATTATCTGTTGTCTCTGAGAGAGAGGGATACGAATTTGAAGGGAGATTGCCCTCTAAAGGTGTCAGTTGGAGAAATTGTATTAATCAAATCTCCTAATAAGACTAGACCTTTTTGGAGTCTAGGTAAGGTGCTTAGACTCATTACCGGGAATGATGGTAAAGTTCGCTCGGCCTGTGTGTTGAGGAACGGTTGCGAACAGGTTCATTCCTTAAAACATTTATTTCCCCTGGAATTAAAGGCAGACAGAAGCACATTCAGTTCCCCTTGATCTTATTCTATGAAAAAAAAAAAAGTAATGGATAACCATTACTTTTTTCGTTCTCCGTTGGCAGTGTGTCGGAAATTTACAGATGTAACGGGTCTCCTGATTGGCTGATTTAACCCGAACCTCGTTTTGAACTTTAGGCGGGCTTTACCAGAGGTTTTATGTTTTTTTTACACGATGGTTTTGTTCACTCCTTTTTTCAGCTAGCACGAACAGTATCGGACGTATTTGTGCCGCTCCGGATTTTGTTGCAGCAGGGCCTAAATTGGCGCCCACTTGTCTCGCTATATCGAGACCATCTTACCAATTCTTTGTAATCTTTTAGGCTAATGCCACAACTTTGTAACAGAGAAAATCTCTTGTTACCCTTCTTAACTTTAAAAGGATACCCTATGGGCAAAGCCTTGCCTTCCTAGAGAAAAATTCTCTAAGCACTATCATCTTATACCAAGATAAGAAACTGTGAAAGAAGCTGACCCAGAAGAAAGTTCCTGTACGTCGCGGATCGCAGTTCCTTGTGTTTTTTTCATCCCACTCCTAGGATACTATACCAAGCTAAGCAGAGAAAAGAGACTATACCAAGCTACACAGTAGCAGCAAAATTCAGCATATTTTTGCAAGACAAATAAATTGTTTTTTCTATACCAGGTATGTCTTGTTATGTTTGATAATTTCCTTTCACTGCTTAAGCGCTAAGCTATGTGAATATATTTCTCACACTAATGGTATGTCCTGCCAAGCAGCTTGTATTTGTTCTCAAAGTGTGTCTTACGAAGTAACATTAGATTTATCACTTCGAGAGGCGGGAATAAGAACAAAATCAGTCATATACAAGAATAATAGAATAATGAGTAGTTCCAAAATAACTTGTTTAATAGAAAACAGGAAAAATTAAATATAACTTCTTTTTAATAGATTTCTTTTACACCTAGTTTTAAATAATCAATATTTATTAGCAATTTACTTGGCTTTACACCCTGTATTTGAATTTCAGTGAGGTTTTTAGGAAAATCCCCACTGACCTAATACTTTTGCACACTACCAGTAGTGTGCAAAAGTGTTAAGACAGGGATGATTTTAAACTTCATTTTCATGCCTCATATAAGATAAAATAGTTCTTGTTCTAATACTTTTGAAAATACTATATATATATATATATATATATATATATATATATATATATATATAAATCTAAGAGCCAACAGACCTACCTAGGTTTCTGCATACAGCTGCCTTGTGTCCCATTTTTCCACACTAGACAGTTCTTGTATTTGAACCGACAATCTCTAACCCAGTGCAATCCACCACATCTGTAACATGCAGATGGGGCGGGGGGTTTATTTTTTAATTGATTTCTGTCTATAGTTGCTTTATATATTGTAGCTTTTTCATTAAATTTAGTTCCTTTTTATCTTGTAATTTTGTCATTAAATTCTTGTTTTACTTTTGGGGAGGGTGAAAAACGTAAAATTTTGTTTAACTTACGAATATGCGCGACTCCAGATTCTTCAATATCTTTACTGTCTTTTTTAATACTTAGGCATTTTTGGGAGTCTTCTGTTTTTGCAGCGTTAAACCTGGTTCATTTTAGAGTTTGGTAAGCATTCTTTTACGCATTTCGCTGACCTTAGCAGCGACTAATCCTTGAACAAATATAAGGCATTTAAAGTTGTCTGGAGTTAGGTCTGCTAATTTAAAGTCGTGACAATGCTTGCTAACGATTGTGGAGAATGTCGTATAGTCCTCGTTTTCGCCTTTTACAAGATTGAAGCATTTTCACCTTTTATAAAAAAAGTGACATCTTTGGACTGAAAATCTCTGTAAGGCATGTGATTGCCTCATCGAACATTAAGTCTTTTGTCTTTTTTTAGCAGGATATAGTCTACAAATTTTGTATATTCCTCCGCATCTAATTTTCTGAGCAATGGCCTTAACTTTTTCTTTTCTGTCCAGTTTTGACAATCAATATTAAATATGTCTTCATAGCGTCTATAATAGTCTCTGAAATTTTTGTCATCATCAATAGAATACTTAAAAGTCTCTATCGCATTCCACACGGCGTCTTGCGAGATGTTGATTCTTTTTCCATGTTCCTTTCTTGTGTGTTGATTGTCAATTTTAGTAATAGTTGTTGAAGTTGTAACTGTCTTTCTTCATTCATCCTTTGAATTTCCATTTGTTTTTCTTCATTTGCCTTTTGAATTTCCATTTGTTTTTTCTCTAAATTTAATTTGTGCTTCCGTTTGTCTTTCCTCGAATTTTAATTGTCTTTCTTCACTTCTTTTTATTATTTCTAGTATTCCTTTTTGAAAGTCATCTATAGTTTGCTGCTTTGATTCCGGGAGGGGTTTTACGTTTTTACTGGTACAATTTTGAATTTAATCTTGTAAAAAAAAAAATCGTGAAAAAAATTTACTGTTGCGACTTTCAAATGCCTTTTACAATTTTTTCTTCTATCTCTTTTCGTTCTTTTCGTTCCAACGTTGTTATAGAAGCAGCTTTTTTGCAATAGTGTCGCCAAATTGTTTGTGGTCGACTTGTGTGGTACTTCGTTGTTCTTATATGCGTTCTTTTAGTTTCTGTAGTGACTCTCGAATTTCCGTCGGCAAATTGTTGTGTTCGAATTCCTTTGTCGTTAAGTTCGAATCGATAAGTTGTTGTAGTGTATGCGTGTTCGAATCTTTCGACAAATCTTTTCACTTTTCCTTTTTGTTTATTTGTTTTTCTTCAATTGGAGTAGATAGACTGAACTATCGCCCGGTTCACACTCCACCCACGTCTATTGAACAGGTGTAGAGGCTCATCCCTTGTTCCCTGTTTAGGATGTGGTTTCCAGCTTTCTCTTTTCCAATCTTTTCACTCTTACGTGTGCAGCGGGGCACACCAGTGGCCTTACCGCCTTGCTCGGAATGATTTGATTAAAAAAAAAAAAAGAAATTGTTGTGTCGGCACGCGTTCGAATCTTTGTTAAGTTGTTGTTGTGTTTGTGTGTTCGAAATCGTCGTCATTCAGTTGCTGTGAGGTATACGTGAGCTTCAATTTTCGTCGCCAAGTTGTGGATTTCGAGTGAGGAACCACACAAAATAATTAGTAATCCAGGAATACGATTAGTAAGCAATAGATATATACAAGTCTTTGAAGTGAAACCGTGATAGAATTAGCATATCCGTGTAATGCTATTCTGGCTGAGTGGAGCTCAGAGCTACTATCACGATTGACGCGGTATTTTCTGTGTAACTTCAGTATCTCTCGGTATCTTACGGATCAGTCCTAGTACTCTCCAGAATTTCCTTATGGAAGGAGTATATGTATACTCAAGTCGAGTTCATTAACATAGAAAAAGGGGAGATCCCACAAAAATATATATAAACTCAAAGAAAAGATATGCAAACATCAATATTGTATTTTTTATTAAAATTTTTGTTTTTGTTTTTGTCATTAAATTGTCTTTTTAAATAGCAGGGGTATTCATTTTCATGTGCCATGTTCCATCACGACGTAGGCGATCACGTACTTCTCTCTCTCTTGTCGCTTTCAATATTTTTTCTCTTGGTATCTTTCCCAAACCCACTCCGCCAGCCTTTTGCTATACCCATGGTTAATAGCGGTGTAACTAGGTCTACTATTGCTTTTCCCTGTCTCACTTTTCTTTTTTCCATCTGAAGTGAGTATTAAATTCTCCAGGCCCTCCTTCCTCATTACGTTTCCCAAGAACCTCATCTGTCTTTTTGTGATGTCAAATTTGAGTTTTCTTTTCCTTTGCATCCTCTCCAACACCTCATCTATGCTCATATGCTCAGTTCACGATATTCTCAGCATCCTTCTGTATAACAACATTTCTGCTGCCTCTCCTTCATCCTTGATGAGATCGTCCAACATTAGGAGTATTATGTATGTTAAATAATAAAACTTTTAATTTTGCTAAAAAAAAAATTAATAAAAATTTATTGTACTGAGATGTGCAGCGTATTTAAAACAACTGTACTTCGTACTTCTTGATCTTTTAACATTTCTCTCA
Source organism: Ascarosepion bandense (assembly GCA_037127315.1). Classification (NCBI taxonomy): domain Eukaryota; kingdom Metazoa; phylum Mollusca; class Cephalopoda; order Sepiida; family Sepiidae; genus Ascarosepion; species Ascarosepion bandense. The sequence goes on along the minus strand of JBBBDQ010000871.1, from coordinate 1,501,556 downwards.
ACAATTTGATTTCAGGCTATTTTTATGGGGGTAACGCACGGACGGGCCAACGAATGTCACAGAACTTTAAGATTTCAACGAAAATTAGCACTGGCTCCTTTCTAGATTGAAGGATTTTTTTAATAACAGTTTTTATACGATAACTAGCAGTATAGCCCGGCGTTGCTCGGGTGTAATGAAAGCTTTAAAACTAATCCATGATTCTGGAGCTCAGACTCTTTGGACGTTGGCACGAAAGACTAAAAAGCAATACTTGTTTCTAGTTAAAGCGAAAGCGTAGACTAAAAGAAATATGAATGGATGTAAGTCAAATTTTGATTTCCTGGTATCGATATCAAATTTTCTGCCCTATTGTAAGAACTGCAACTTTGAAACTTCTGAATATCGTTTCTTATGTCTTTGTCTATGAGTGTATCAAATTTGATTAAAATCGGACCACTCCTTCTATAAACCGATTTTTTCGATTATCAATTTTCGATATTTATCGGGGGTACTTCGACACAAAACCTAGCTAAGAAGACTCACAGACGCTTAAAGTACAACTGTGTAAATTTTCAAGAAAATTGATTCAACTGTTTCGGAGTCTATAGGTAGCGGACACACACACACACAGACACACACACAGACAAAGTTCCATTCATAAAAATGTTTAGATAGATTGAGATAATGATTGAATGATACAGGTTTTACTCATAAACCCATAGCTTGGGGAAGATGTGAAATCATACGTTTCCCAAGGTTATTTGCATGTATATAAGGATAGCAAACCTAATTGAAATTTGGAACTCTGCCATCTGATTAACAAGATTACAAGGCTTGTTATTCCCAAGCGGTCATCCATCTAGTTACGGATCTGTTACGACTTTGCTTAACAGCGTTGGTCTTACAGGAGCCGGTGTTTCAAGGTGATATGGCTGTAAACCCCATTCATCACCCTCCCATCCAAGATTACAGCACCTGGTATTCATAAGTGCTCACCCATCTAGGTAATGATCAGGCTCAAAGTTGCTTAACCAGTGATGTGGCTGTAAGCCCATTATATCACCCTCACATCTAAGTTTACAGCACCTGGTATCCCCAAGCTGTAAATTATGTCGGTACTGACTAAACTCGGCTTTGCTTAACTTCGATGATCGCATAGGTGTCGATGTTTCAACGTGATGTGGCTGTAAGAATTTAAACCAACTTCACATCCAAGCTTTCAATGTAATATGGCCCGAAGCCCTAATTTTGATCTACATTTAATTAAGACACCATGTATCTATTTCCTGTTTTTTCAAACTATATCACAGAATCACACTGTGGTATCATTCATTTTACTCTTGCTCAACAAAGATAAAGTTGCAAGGTTCTGATTTTTAGGTATAGTGTGGTTAGACGAAATCAATTTGTTTTATGAAAGGTAATACATGTTTGCAGATCTGAATCAGTGATTGATATATGAAACAAATCTAATATATTCTAGTCATATTTCATGAGTCATAAAACCTTGTTCAAACATTTAATTAAGAAACATATCAGAGGAGCATATTTATCTGGGGAAAAAAGGAAACCTGGCCTGAAAGGCTTGTACATGCATATTTATTCTCATTGATGATAACCTTGGAACTAACGCAAATAAGCCAATCCCACTTCAGTATAACATTAGCACTTAGCAAAAAAAAAAACAAAAACAAAAAAAAAACAAAAACAAGAGATTCTTCAAATATCAATCTTATCGGTTCATATGATTTGTTCGATATATCGACATCCTTATCAGATAAAAAACACTTCGATATAGAGCTTTTCTATCTATCTATCTATCTATCTATCTATCTATCTATCTAAGGTTCTTCATTATCTATCTATCTATCTATCTATCTAAGTTTCTTCATTATCTATCTATCTATCTATCTATCTATCTATCTATCTATCTATCTATCTATCTAGTCTCTTCATGATCTATCTATCTATCTATCTATCTATCTATCTATCTATCTATCTAATTCAGTCTCTTCTATCTATCTATCTATCTATCTATCTATCTATCTATCTATATCTAAGTTTCTTCATTATCTATCTATCTATCTATCTATCTATCTATCTATCTAGTCTCTTCACTATCTATCTATCTATCTATCTATCTATCTATCTATCTATCTATCTATCTAAGTATCTTCACTATCTATCTATCTATCTATCTATCTATCTAAGTCTCTTCACTATCTATCTATCTATCTATCTATCTATCTATCTATCTATCTTATCTACTATCTTATCTATCTATCTATCTATCTATCTATCTATCTATCTATCTATCTATCTATCTATCTAAGTTTCTTAATTATCTATCTATCAAGCTAGCTAGATAGATAGCTAGATAGATAGATAACTAGCTAAATCTGCTCATGAGTATTCCAGTATGTTACTGCTAGGTTCATCACTGCACTTAGTTTGATAAAATCTATCTGATCTTAATCTCTGTTTATCTACCTTAATCTGCTGACATCTATTTTGTATGGTCCTATGACTTCCATCTTTTTACCTAGTTTATCAGATCTATCTATAACATTTTCAACTTGTTCATTCGTATCTATCAGTCTAATCAGGTGTAACTTTTACAGTTTGTTCGTCTATCTATTTCTGTCTTTTACTAACTTTAGATGCTAATCATATCCACCTGCTGAAATGTTATTTTTCGTACCCCTAACACCATTCGTATGAGTTCAGATTCAGACTTTGCTCAATATACTGAATGCTGATTTTCAAATCAATCTCATTTATTCTATCTTAAATGTGAATGACATGAACTCCGCTTACTTCGTATTAATTAATTCGCACGTTTCTAAAATTGCTTCCATATTTTCAATCTATTATCAAGAAACAAATCTCAGATTTGCATCTAATTCGCCTTGGTAGAACCTCATCCTTTCTAATTTGCTCTACTACTGATTATGTCAGACTCGAACATAAAAAATTAACTTATGCGTCCATTGATAATCTTCTTCTATGTGCCTTGTCCCTTCAGGACGTAGGCGATTATGGCCTTCCACTTTTCTCTATCCCTGGTGGCACGTCTAAGTGATTTCTTCGGGCTCCCCCTACCACTGAGTCCCGTACAGCATCAATGTTCCTTTCTGTTATAACATTCACCCTCTGACCAGAATAGTGAGATCATTAGTCAGTTAAGTGCTATACGTGATACACGCTTGGGCGATCATGTCTCGAAAGAGACATGACTGACTGGGCAGAAGATTATCCCGCAGTAGGTTGCCATTGCTTTCTGCGGTAGACTGGTTGCCGACCAAGGTTATAGAACCCAATCTGTCTTGTTATTTAACCCATAACTGGAAGGAAGAGACGGATTAATACCTTTCCCAAAGGTATTTGCGCGAATACAGTGGATTCAACTGGAATTCGAACTCGGCTCCCCGGTTTCTCGTTCCGAGCTGATATCCACTGTACCACAACGCACATTGAAATTCTGAACCCACTCAGAAATTATGATTTTTGATGGAGCATGACGACACTGTAACTTTTTTCTGAATGTTTGCTTATACTACAGTCTATGATTTGTTGGTAGAATAGACCTCCACGCAAAACGACGTTTCCTTCGTTGATCAAAACATAATGGGGAAGATTATTTTTCAATATTTTATGCACACAGACAAATTATGTTCCCTGAAATATAAAATAAGAAAAATTAAAATTAACAGTTTTATTTAATAAGTTCTATTTTTGTGGGTCACACTGTATAATTTCAGATAATTACATTTGAATTTAATATATATTTGCGGATTTAATAAGTCAGTACATTCTCTTAGCTATTACAAACTTTCCAAGTTAAATCTTATCTTTACTATGGCATGTTGAGTTTTAGCGTTAGGTGTAGAGTATTAGACTGATGCACAGGTGTTGGAGAACATTCACTAGTTGTGGATTTTTAATACAGACATTAGTGTTCTGACAAAATTACAAGAAGATAATGAAAACCTTTATTATTTCGTTTACCTGTCCCGCGCAGATTGGCAGAAAAACTGGTTCCTTCTTGAATCCCGGAAGAGAATCTAGTTGCGAATTAAGTAGTTGTGAATCAGTATCAATCAACAGTTTTTTCATTATTTTAGTCAGTATGAATAAATATCCAACAGCGTTGATTAAAATCGAGTTTCAAGTCGAAAGTTTTTATCAAGTGAAAAGAATATTTCTTCAAGGGCAAACAATTAGAAATTCTACAGACGAACAGGACACAAGAAAATTTCCTATTAAATCTTTTGTTGCAAAACTCATACTTGAAATGTTAATAAAACAAATTGTGCAAACGATGCTTATATGTCATTTTTATATAATGATTTTCAGCCTTTATTAGATGGGGAAGACAGAATTATTCTAAATAATTTAGTTTTAAAAAATGCTGAAAAATAATTAATAACCCTTTTAAGAATTATTCATCTGCAATGATGTTCATTGTGCGACGCTAATATTTTGGATGATGAAAACAAGACTGCTTTGCGAACGAAATACAGGCTGTGGCAAATATATGTACACCCTTGCGCAAATGAATTGAAATAAAACGAATAATGTGTTCCTAGGATCTTGCACACTTTCACGTATCTTGGTGTTGTTTTTTGTCTTCCATTTTCCTTTACGTTTTAGACTGATGGATCCAGATTTTTTTTTCGGCTAGTTGACACGACTGACAGTTAAAAGGCTGACACCAACAACATCTGCGATCTCTCTGTAAGGCTTGCCAGTGTGTTCGTGCAGCGTTACAATTTTCATACGCGTTCATGGAGTAATTTCCATCACAGGCAATGACCGTTGGACAACTAATCGGCAGTCGAGACAATAGTGTCTGTGCCTGATAAAAATCTAATGCAGTCACGGATGATGCAATATTTTTCAAGGCCAAACAAATTTCATCATAGATTCCGTAAATAGATTTATATCATTCCACGCAACTGCAAATGACCCAATCTGATAAAAAAAAAAAAAAGAAATCAATTGTACCCTATCAATCTAGTTGTTCTAAAACTGACCATATGGTGAAAGAAAGAAAACTAAAGCCGTTGTTTTAATTAAATTGCACAAGGATCTATCTATCTATCCATCTAGCTATCTATGCCAGTCTGTTCATATCTATCTATCTATCTATCTATCTATCTATCTATCTATCTATCTATCTATCTAGCTATCTATGCCAGTCTGTTCATATCTATCTATCCATCTATCTATCTATCCATCTAGCTATCTATGCCAGTCTGTTCATATCTATCTATCTATCTATCTATCTATCTATCTATCTATCTATCTATCTCAGTCTCTTCATGATCTATCTATCTATCTATCTATCTATCTATCTATCTATCTATCTATGCCAGTCTGTTTCTATCTATCTATCTATCTATCTATCTATCTATCTATCTATCTATCTATCTATCTATGCCAGTCTGTTTCTATCTATCTATCTATCTATCTATCTATCTATCTATCTATCTATCTATCTATGCCAGTCTCTATTTCTATCTATCTATCTATCTATCTATCTATCTATCTATCTATCTATCTCAATGTTCTAAAACTGGCCGTATGGAAAGGAAAAGGTAAGTGAAGCAGTTGAAGTTTTCTTCATTTAATAGTATAGATTGGTACTGAATTCTCAATACAATCATTAATAGTTTTTTGAAAAATAGGAAAAATCTTTTACTGTTGTATACGAAAGTTTTCTAGGGAAATATAGGCAAGTGTATTTATTTCTAGATTTGCTTTAAAACAGTTAAGTGAAAATAAGATGTTTTGTAGCCATAATTACCATGGCAATTTGCGAAGAGACGTCAAAAAGAAATCATCAGAAAACTGAAACTATTCAGACGTCAGCATTACCAAAATTAAGTAGGATTACTTCAAAAGATTTATATTGAAATGAGAAGACTTACTGTCGCAGGAATTCTAGTACAACTCACTAGTTACACCTGGTGAGAAAACCCAGTGGCAAAAATGAACAAGATTTCGTCTCTATATTATTCCTTAAAACATATTGGTTGCACTTACTTTGAAAGAAATATTTTACTTGGAAAAACTACAATATTAGTTACAGATAAGCATTTTCGACAAGTTTAGTAAAAGAATAACTGATTATACGAATGAATAAAGACCATATATATATATATATATATATATATATATATATATATATATAAGCTTTTGTGCTTCAGAAATTATTTAAAAAATTTCAATTCATTTTCCAACCGATTATATATCATCAACAATATATATATATATATATATATATATATATATGTGTGTGTGTGTGTGTGTGTGTGTGTGTGTGTGTGTGTGTGTGTGTGATATGCAACTATACATTTGCGTAAGCAGATACATATTTCATTGGAGTAGACAGACTAAGCAATCGCCCGGTTCACACTCCACCCACGTCTATTGAACAGGTGAAGAGGCTTATCCCTTGTTCCCTGCTTAGGATGGGGTTTCCGCCTTTCTCTTCTCCACTCTTTTCACTCTTTTATTTATTTATTTATTTTTTCAATTGGAGTAGATTGACTAAACTATCGTCCGGTTCACACTCCACCCACGTCTATTGAACAGGTGAAGAGGCTCATCCCTTAGGATGTGGTTTCCGGCTCTCTCTTTTCCAATCTTTTCACTATTACGTAGCCCCCTGCGCTTCAGTGGCGTCACCGCCTTGCTCAGGGTGATATATATATATATATATATATATATATATATATATATGTGTGTGTGTGTGTGTGTGTGTGTGTGTGTGTGTGTGTAATGATAATATACACGCTAAAATGTCTGCCTCCTTCTACCGAACGCCCATAGCTCAGAGGTAGCATCGCCGACTAACGCCAATTCGGTCGCGTTTCAATCCTGGATTAAAAGCAAACGGAGTCTAAACGTACTGATGACCTGTGATACAGCGAAACAAATCTGTCTGTGGATGACTATTACGCTCTCACACCCTAACTGACCATTTTGAAAAACAGTAGCTACTCTAGCAACTACGCATCGTTTATTCAGCAATAAATTAGAACACTCTCAACTATTGATGATAATATACACGCTAAAAAGTCTGCCTACTTTGATCGAGCTCAGAGGTAGAATCACCGACTGACGCCAATTCGGTCGGGTTTCAATCCTAGGTTAAAAGCAATCGGAGTCTAAGCATACTGATGAGCTGTGATACAACGAAACAGATTTGTTTGCGGATATATATATATATATATATATATATATATATATATCACAGAAATCAACGAAGATTAATGAAACTTGGTTATAATGATTTGAAATGATTTGTTTGTACATTGTTTTTGATCGATACTTGTATTTAAGTAGATATTCTGTTTTTAAAAAAACATTTTTGATCGATACTCGTATTTAAATAGATATTCTGTTTTTAGAAACAGAATATCTACTTAAATACGAGTATCGATCAAAAATAATATTCAATATATATATATAATTATATGGTTATGTATCAATTGTACAATGATACATAACTACATAACTATATAATTATATTAAGCTCTATAATACTCATTGTATATTGAGCACTGTTATAATAAAATAAATGCCAGAGCACTGAAAATAAAAAAAAATACCTTGAGTCCTCTTCACCTGGAATTTAATATATATATATATATATATATATATATATATATATATATATATATATATATATACATAATGTCACGGAAAATCCCGAAGATTAACGAAATGGTTTTAACAACCGACATATTTAAATTTTTTGTTTGAACATTATTTTTAATCGATACTCGTATTTGAGTAGATATTCTGTTTTTAATCAAACAGTATATTTATATATTTATTTCTACCGGCCTGATTATTTGCGATAATTTTTTTGTTACGAAAATGTGTGTCATTCGGCAGGATTCGAACCTGTGCAACACAAATAATGAATCTTTATGTCCCCACAACCGGGGCAATCCCAATGATGAATTCTTCAACTAGATCTACAACAATTCATTTAAAGAAAGAAAACAAAATATTTTCCAGATATACTCTTTTTTTTTTTTTGCATAGACGAAGATTAAGATTAATTCTAAAAGTTCCTTAATTCCTTCCCAGATCAAAGCGATCACTCACCAAATTAACAAATAAATAAATAAATAAATAAATAAAACTGATATTTAAAGATGTTCTGAAAATGATGAGATGTTCGGAGTTTTAATGGGTTTCTGAGACAATGTAGAAATCCAAATCGATGCGAGAATTGTATGTTCGAACACACTATTCAGTTGTAATGGATCTAGCGAGACAAACCTGATAACTATTAATGGCCCGATTATCCATCGTCTGTGATATGGAAACTGATTTTTTTTAACGTTTCACCCCAAGCAAGGCGATACCGCCACTGATGCGTAGGGGGCTACATAAGAGTAAAAGTTTGGACAAGAGGAGAGTGAAGAGAAAAATGGACCAGTTACGATGGGTGCTGGAGAAAGGGCAAGAGAATGATGGAAACAGAGGTTTGAAAACTGTTGCGAAGGTAGAGAGAAAGGAAAATAACAAGATAGAAAAATATACAGGTTAATGTAGAAAGAACTGCAGTCAAGTGGATAAGAGATGGGTATTGACTTGCATTCAAATTCCTGGAGGTAGTAGCCGTCAGGAAAGCCAGTATTCGGAATGGAGTTTTATAGGCGGAAAGTGCGAGAAAAGAAGCATGAGTGGCGGGGACATTAGTGACTTAAATTTGTCGGAGCAGAAGCCATAAATATATTTGTAGAACAGACAGACAGAAGCCACATTCTGCCGGTGAGAAAATGGCTGGAGTCGGGCTGCCAAGTAGGGACCTATCACGTTACAGATTCTCCTTTGGAGCCTGTCGAGAACAGCGGGGGCACCTGACCATATATGACAGAAATATTCTTTCCTCGGATGGATGGTTGATTTGTATATGTGCAAGATGGATTCAGGCGTAAAACACTTCCTGGCCCGACACAGTGACCCAACCTTCCTAACAGTGGATTTATCTACTGAAGTGGATTTACCTATTGAGTGGATTTAGCTATAGAGTATGCTTTATCTTTACACAAGTTAAATCATAATCATGACTGCCACTGGTGTGTAGGAGGTTACAGCGAAATAAACAAAATATGGTACAGGGGGATGCCGAAAAAAGAATGGGAGGTGCATGAGATTTAGGGAGGTGGATGGGATTTACGGAGGTGGATGTGGTAACCAACGGGGAATTTCTAATTGAACCCTTTACTTAATCTTAGGGAGTAGATTGTACTAGTTCTGCTATATCAAGGTATATCGTATAGTTATTTTAATTATTTAATACTGCTCAGTTATTATTCGCGCGTTTCCACTGAGTACAACTACACACTGCCTCACCCAGGGATTGAACTAGTAGAAACTACATCACAAATTCACAAAAGAACGATTTAATTGTGTCTGTGAGTTCAATCTCTGAGACGGACAGAGTGTACTTGAACACAATTGAAACGGGCGAGCAATAAATGAGCAGTACTCTAAATAACGAAGAGAAAAATTGTCATCTGAAGAACCCTTGCTTTGATGTCGAAAAGGCTATTTATTCCGCTTGGGATTCTAATCAACGAATTGTTATTTTTGTATAGCATCATCATGACAGCTACTATCTCAGGTTTAGGGTTACCATATGCCAAATGAATCTTCTCCGTTCTCCCCGATACTCTTCTAGGCACCTAGCCATGAGGCAAGGCGGTTTAGTCACCCAGCAGCCATCTACATTGACCAGTTACATTATAACACAGAATGCCACCTTAATTTACTATCTACCTGTGATAGATGGTCGATGTGATAAATTCATGTATGTCCAAGCTACCTTAATCAAATAACTGTATGTTGTAGATTCTGGGTGATGAACCACACAAAATAATGAACAACAAAACAGATATTTGAGATAGAAAATAGGTTATATTAAACGTAGGTGTACAAACTAGAACATAGGTTAGTAATCCAGGAATACGGTTAGTAAGGAATATATATATATATATATATATATATATATATATATATATACAAGTTTTTGAAGTGAAGCCGTGCTTTAATTAGTATGTCTGGGTAAAATTATTCTGGCTGAGTGGAGCTCAGAGCTACTATGACTACTGACGCGGTATTCTCTGGGCAACTTTGGTATCTCTCGGTAACTTACAGATCAGTCCTAACGGATCTCTACGATGTCTGACGTATCTCACCATGGCAGGAGTATATGCATACTCAACTCGAGTTCATTATCATAATAAAGGGGAGATCACACAATACTATAAAACAATAGAATATAACTACTAATAAGAACTAAACTATTTATCCTTAGACATAGGCGTATAAACAAGAACAATCTACCCCGTGCTTTAATTAAAGGGTTCAGTTCAGAATTGCCTGTAAGTTATCCGAATCGACAAACAATGAAGTGCATAACGGCGGAAAGGTTGCGATAATTTCAACAAATATGAGGACAATAGTCCGAATATAAATAGTGTAAATAGTATGTCTTGAATCATTTTATATCAATATTAACGGCATTTGTTTATTTCTTTTCTTTGGAGACTTGGGAAAACAACTATGATTGAAAGAGTCAATAAAAACATGGCGAAGAACTGATTTTATCTGGAAAAGCATTCACATTCCAAAATATATTTTACATTTGTCAGATTCACTTCGTTTAGTTGCTGAAATGATCAGAAATATGTAACGAAAATTGTTTTCTGTATATTAATAAAAATATATCATATATATTTCTAAATGGTTAGCCGAAAGACAAAATGATACACATAGTTTTTCTCCGTTTTGCATTCAGTTACAAATATTTAAAAATTTTGTGAAAATATTGATTGCATAATGAATACTCTCATAACAATTATATATACCTTCATATATGTATGTATATATGTGTACAAGTATACATAAAAAGGCTCTATGATGTGTACATGCATGTACATGTGTGTGTATGCACAGGTGTATATAGATAGGCAAGTATATGTGTACTTGCATGTACAAATATGTACGAAATGGCTCTAATATATGTATTTGAATATATAATATGTATATACATAATATGCATATATTATATATGTATATGTATCTGTCTGAGTCAGTGTGTATGTATCTACACGTGTGTGCAAGTCTGAATATATATATATATACTACCGGTCATAATTATTAGATCTAGCATGTTAAAAGAAATTATGTATTTCATATTATTTTTACTATTTATTGCAAAGAGGATAATTCTAAATGAAAATAGAATAGTTTTTTTTTAAATACTGTATCGGCTCGGAACGAGAAACCGGGGAGCCGAGTTCGAATTCCAGCTGAATCCATTGTATTCACTTACGCGCAAATACCCTTGGGAAAGGTATTAATCCATCTCTTCCTTCCAGTTATGGGTTAAATAGCAGGACAGATTGGGTTCTATAGCCTTGGTCGGCAACCGGTCTACCGCAGAAAGCAATGGCAACCTACTGCGGGATAATCTTCTGCCCAGTCAGTCATGTCTCTTTAGAGACATGATCGCCCAAGCGTGTATCACGTATGGCACCTATACTGACTGACAATAACATGCACATCAAATGAACTGTTCTGGTGTCCATTTTTTGTGTTCTCTTCCCCATGCTAGTCTCTTTTTCTTATTGGCTGGCCGTAGCACAGGCTTCTTTGCTGCAATGTAAAATTTTGCAAAGTAATAATAACAAAAGAACCATTCTATTTTCATTTAGAATTATCCACTTGGCAAAAATTACTAAAAATTGTATGAAATACATAATTTTTTAAAAAACGGGGGTGGCCTAATAATTATGGCAGCTAATATATATATATATATATATATATATATATATATATACTGTAATGGTTGTTACAATGTTTTTAAATTCATAGTATCACTACACATAGTGTCACTACACACACACACACACACACACACACACACACACACACACACATATATATATATATATATATATATATATAATATGTATGTTTCTGGATATTGGTACATGTTAAGCTAAGGTAATTAATTTGATTTATGTTTTACATTTATCATCAGAGATTCAAGGGCATTTCACTAACTTTTTTTATCTTACTTTAATTTTAGCCTGAAGAAGCCAAACAGTGCTTACATTTTCCAGTGAAACGCGTCGCTTATAAAAATTTTCACTTAGTTTTATCATCTTCATTTTTGTTTTGGATACAAAAACACATATACCTTCATGTACTTAGCAGGAAGTTCGGCCTTTTAATACTTCAGTTCATGCAATTAAATTTCATTGTATGATCTTTTTCCCTACTTCTTATCATATTCACAAACAAAAAAAATAGATAGATAAAAAGATAAATTTAGTAATAGAAAGTGGAAGGCAAAATGTCATTCAAGATATTAAAATAGAATAAAAATGTTCTCGAAAGAACGTAATATAAAAAGTTTGTGAAAAGGCAAAAAATTAAACAAAGTGCCAAATTAATTTGAATTCAGACAATGGAAACAGATGCAGCACTTACGTATTAATAATCCAGATATTCAGTTAGTAGATAGAACTATGCTACTGTTAACATGGAATAATTGCTAGACGGAGTAGGTAGATACGTATCGAAGGAAAGAAAGATTTTAATATAATAAATTTGACCTTTAAAAAAACAATCTGTCCAACAGCCAACAAGACCGTATTTTCTTGGTTATTCATTGCGTACAAAACGAGGAGATCAGATAAGATAAAGGCTTATATTTGGGGAGACAAAAGGAGAACTTAAAAGTGACATCAACAAACAAAAATACGCCCAGTAACCAAACATACAATCATAAAAATAGAATGCAGAAGAGACAAGAAAAAAAAAAAAAAGAATAAAAATTGTCAATTAACACTTAATAAGTTCCGGGCCTGACATATAGATGGAGCCACTAATCAAAAATCCATATGATTTTTATGAAGTACTAACCATCAAATGTCACGTGACAAAATTTGGACCCAATCGGATTATTACTTTACAAATTACAGTTATTTAAGTGAAGCTACTGTTGCAAATTTTCAAAACAATGGAAAACTTTGAATTTCGCGTGTTGATAAATCACTGATTACTGTTCAAGCAAAGCAATGGCTTGGTAAGTGTTATTCGGACTCTACTCCGTAGAAAACAACGGTTAAGAGGTGGTATGCTGACTTTAAACACAGTCGTACAGACACAGATGATGCTGAATGCTCAGGTCGCCTAAAATCAGCAGTTGTCCCAAAAAATCCATAAACTCATTTTGGCAGATCGTAAATTTAGTTGCGTGAGATAGTAGAGGCGTGGAATATAAGAGAAGTCAGTGTAATCATCATTTCGCAGGAACATTTTTCAATGAGAATACTGTGTTCAAAGTGGTTGCCGCGTTTGCTCACAGTCGTTAAAAAACAACTACGTGTCAACGATTTAGAGCGTTGTCTACAACTGTTTCAACACAATGGATGAAACATGGATCCATCATTTCCTTGTGGAGTCAAATCAGCAGTCAGCTGAGTGGACAGCAGCAGGTGAAAGCCGTCCACAGCGACCAAAAATGCAAATATCAACAGGTAAGTTTTTGGTATCCGTATTTTGGGATGCGTTAAGGTATTTTGATAATCGATTACCTTGAGAAAGAAAGAACCATCAATAGCGAATATTATATAGCACTATTGGTGCGTTTGAAGAAAGAAATTATCAAAAGACGGCCACAGATGAAAAAAAAAGATCTTTCACGAAGACAACGCGCCATGTTACAAGTAGATCGTAACGATTGCAAAACTACATGAGTTTTATTTCGAGTTGCATCCGCCTCCACCTATTCCCCAGATATTGACCCTCCCCCAAGACCTCAAAAGAATGCTCCAGAAAAAAAGAGATTTGGCTCCAATGAAGAAGTGATATCGGAAACTGAGGTGTACTTTGAGGCCAAAGAAAAATCGTTCTGCAAAAAAGGCATCAAATTCTTAGAGAAGCATTGGAATCAGTTTATCACCGTAAAAGGAGACTATGTTGATGAATAAAGTCAAATTTTACCTAAAAGTTGTTGTTTTATTTGTTAGGCCCGGAATTCTATTGTGATTTAAGTTATATTTTAATTAAACCCGATGATTAGCACGAGATTAGGAGTATCCTCCGTCAAAAATGTGCATATGGAAATTTGGTATTCATATTTCTTTTTAAATAAAACTAAAGAAATATAATATAAAGTACAAGAAATATAATATAAAGTACAAGAAATATAATATAAAGTACAAGAAATATAATATAAAGTACAAGAGATTCAGCAACCAAATGGATCAATTGACGCATTTTATATTCTGATATTGAAACGTTTTGAAAAATCCAAAAGAGACGCTTCGTTTTCTTCATCAGAATTAAATGGTAGCAGTGAATTCTATTTTCAGCGAAACGTTAATATTCTATAGCATATATATATATAATTTTACCATCGAAGTAGTCTTCAGTCGTTACCTTGGTTACAACTTTTTTTTACATCTTATTTTTTCGTTAATCTTCCCTTGTCTACCCCTTTTGTCCTTTCGTTTCTTTCCTTTCCTTTCCCCCTACCACTTCTATCCCTGTGACACGGTTTAATTTTTAACTTTTGGTTCTTTCATACAGACGTATTGTAATAGTTTACTAAAATCGAATCATAAATCTCTACTTTTCTCCTTTCTTATGTCGTGCTGACAAATTTAAATAAAACAATGTTTTATCTTTTTAATCTCACCCCCTTTTTTAACTTCCTGTATGTGAACATGTTTTTGGGCTTCTTCCGGTATAGAAATTTTGTAACATATTTGAATTAATAATTTTTTTGTCTTTGATCCTTGCTGATGAAGGGAGAATTTTCTCGCTGAAATGGCCATGCAATGAATGTAAATTTCAGAATTTTTTGACATAATATACATATTTGGCTCTGTAAATAGATAATACTATTTACATTGAGACCTCCACCTTGCCCAATTTTAATGTTACTGAAATTAATATTAACTGGATCGGGTTTGGGATTTTACTTATTTTCCCATCGTTTTGGGATTTGCTCATCTTTTTTATCTATCTATATATAGAGATATATATATATAGACGCCTAAAGTCAGGGGAATTGTTTTTTTTTTTGTTTTTTTTTTCAGAGGTCATACCGTCTAAGACAGTCAAAATAACTTCAAACGGATACTACCCATATTTGGAACTGGACTCTATCTCTTTCTCCCCTTTCCCTCCCGTTCCTTCCTTTCCTTCTTTCTTTCCTCCTTCTCCTTACATTTATTGTCATTTATTTATTTGTTTATAATTTTATGTTTATTATTATTATTTCTATTATGTTCCCTCTTCATTTTAAGAAAACGTTAATTCCGGCAGAAATTTTATGCAAGATGGAGGAAATATTGTAAAAGAGTCTAATGATATGAGCTAGTTAAGCTCATTGAAATGAACTATAGTTTATAACTAATATGATGTGTTGATTTTTCCTTTATAAACTCTCTCTCTCTTTCTCTCTCTCTCTCTCTCTCTATATATATATATATATATATATATATATATATATATAAGTATAGGGTAAGTATGGATTCTTAAAATGTGCTCAATACAAAATACAGCTAATGAATATGTTATAATGTCACTACAAAAGTAGCTATTTTGTTTCGACACTACTTGTCACTTGATAAGACACAAGTAGTGTCGAAATAAAATAGCTACTATGTTAAACATATCTATTTGGACTATCCTCTTCATTTACGGATTTGATATCTTTACTTATATACTGCTTTAAATGTTATTTTTATGGGATACTCATATTTAATTAGACGATCCGATTTTTTTAAGCAGTATATTTATCTATTTTCGTATACCGGACTGAATATTCGAAAAATCTTATTATAGAAAAATGCATGTTCTCCGACACAACTAATTGTTATAATTTAATTAAACTTTCAAGATTTATGCAAAAATGAATTACATTATTTTAGAACCGATTCAGCTTAGAAACTCTTTGTAAAAGATTTTAAAAACGCGATCACGTTATATTTCTCAAATAAGCTTCACAGATATGCTTACCGTATAAAATGACATTAGATACACTTATGTATGTTAGTCAAGAATTCAACCTTAAAGGAGCACCTATTCAGTCAGTTAAGTGCCATACGTGATACACGCTTGGGCGATCATGTCTCGAAAGAGACATGACTGACTGGGCAGAAGATTATCCCGCAGTAGGTTGCCATTGCTTTCTGCGGTAGACTGGTTGCCGACCAAGGTTATAGAACCCAATCTGTCCTGCTATTTAACCCATAACTGGAAGGAAGAAACGGATTAATACCTTTCCCAAGGGCATTTGCGCGTAAGTGAATGCAATGAATTCGGGTGGAATTCGAACTCGGCTCCGCAATTTCTCGTTCCTAGCCGATATCCAATGCACCACAACAATGCATTTCTGCGATATTTTAAACTAAATATAATCAATATTTGTTTAAAATCAGAATAATTAAAATTTATACCAGCTAATATTGCTCAAATAAAGTTTCAGCAAAGTATATTTTATTTTTGGAAGATTTTTTAAACAAAGAAAATTACATCGTGCGGTCAGATAACTAAAAATGCTATTAAAATCCTTGATTTTTAGTAATTTTAAAACAAAACTACTTCCAGTCAATTTAATTTAGTTTTAAAACGCACCAAAGTATTTTGCTTATTAAAAATATTAGAATTATTCTATTTGCTTGAAATTAAAATTAAAATAAAAGCTTTAAGAAAAAAAATAATTTTTAAAAAATTCATTTTTAAAAATTCATTTTAAAATTTACGTATCTTTTTTCTGTGGAGGTATCAACATAAAACTCTAATTGTATATATCGGCAGTATTTAATGAAATATGTTTGAAAGATAGTTTTTGCGTGTGTGACTTTGTGCTCTAATTACAGATATACAAATGCACAGATAAGTATTTATGTGTATATGTATGCATGTATTCCATGTTCTTTAATTTATTTTCATGATCTGATGACATTTTTCTGTTGAATATCTTAAGGTATCATCGATATGTTAGAACAATCTTGGTTCTTTAAGTAAAGTATTTTGGAAAAAAAAAACTACTTATTGAAATTCTAACATAGGGTGTGCTAATACACCTCTATGAGTCCACCCTACTGGTAGTTTCAATTTCTATCTACAAAGATTAATATTGAATATGATAAAGCGTTGCTTTCTAATAATTTGACGAATCCTTTTAAGTTTGTTTATTGTAAGAGATAATTTCTTTTTATTTTACCTGATTGTCGTTACAGATAAACATTTCTTAACTGGTGCATTAGTATTTAAGTGTATTTATTATCTAAACTAGCCATGGGTTTTATCTTTCACAGTGAGGTTGATCGATACGGTTATAGAAGTTTTAATATGTAAACTTCCATGAATTGAAGTTAAAATATGGTTATATTTTTCGCTAATTTATAGAAAGCATCGCAAATCTCAAATAAGTTGTACTGGGTTATTTGCCTTGTAAGTTTTGGGTAGAAAATTAAGTTTGGATATTCTAGGGTAGTATTCGATTTATTTTGACTATATATTGTAGTCATTATTATTTAACTTTCTAAATAGTTATATATATAAAAAAAATAAAAAAAATAATCCACACTGACAACCGCGAATTATATGGATATGACGGATTAATGATATGACGGATTAATGATATGACGGATTAATGATAGCATCATGCAACAAAAGAGAAAATGATAAAATAAGAAAAAAGAGCTTTTCAAACTATGCAAAAAACTAGATTTTGATATAGTAGTAAAAACAAGTAAAAAAGTAGTACAATATTTAAATGTAGAATTTCATTTACAATCTGGAAATGTCTCGCCATACATGAAAACAAACACTAAGTTATCATATATATATACAAAATACAATCATCCAAAAAGTATAATTAAACACATTTACAAAGGAATAGAACACAAACTATCGAATAATTCGTCAAACAAATCAATATTTAATACAAATAAAAATATTTATGAGAATGCACCAAGGAAATTAGGTTATTAAACATATTTTCCAATACAATTCTCAACCAAACAGATAAATCAAAAACAATAATAGAAAACGAAACATTATCAATCCACCATTTAATTTAGAGGTAAAGACCAATTTAGGACAAATATTTTTAAACTGATAGACACTTTCCAAAAGAATCAGAACTAAAAAAAAATTTCAACAGAAACACCATCAAACTAAGTTATAGTTGTCCTAGCAATTTAGATATTTTCATAAAAATACAAAACACCCGAAACTTAGATAGCATTGCACAAAACAAAACCACTAATAAATAATGCAACTGCAGGGACGAAAATAACTGTCCCCATTAAGGACTTCGCAACACAAAGAAATCATTTACAAGGCAAATTTACATGACACGAATGGCCAAAATAAAATATAATTGGGTTCAACCAAAAACACCTTTAAGACCAGGTGGTTTAATCACAGGTCTACATTCAAAATAGAAAAATTAAAAAACGATACAAAATTGGCAAGCCACGTGTGGAAATTAAAATCAAAATAGAGAAAAGACCCAGACATAACGTGGAGTATGGTAAAAACAGGCAAGCCTTACAACGGTGGCAAAATATGTAGACTGTACCAAGAAGAAAAATTAGAGATTATGCTATTCCCAAACAAAACCGAACTGTTGAATGAAAGAACGGAAATTATGACGAAGTGTAACCATACCAAGAAATAACTCTTAGATTCATACAACCATGGATAAAAACGCCACAATTTGTTTTAATTTTTAAAATTGCGCGTTCAAAATTCCATGCAACGTGAGCATTAAAAAAACAACTTTACGTGAGAGTTCTTTAAAAAAAAAAACGGTAAATGGCAAAATCAGTTATTAAAAATTGCCTGAAGACACCACTCATGGTAGAAACCTAGGTTGAGTAAATATCGTTTACAAATGGAAAATATTCAAAAGTTCTACAATATAATTATACTGAACACTTTTTAATACAAATGTGCGCTGGTCTAACCCTATTATGACAAGAATCTAAGTATTAAACAATCAATATATATATATATATATATATACATATACATATATATATATATATATATATATATATATATATATATATGTGTGTGTGTGTGTGTGTGTGTGTGTGTGTGTGTGTGTGTGTGTTTAGGCAGCATATCTAAAACTATATTTGACTAAAGAATTTGTATATATTGTAACTATTTATTTTTATTTTTATCTTCTCGTGGTCACGAATAAATTTCCTGGTACGCTGATTAAAAACAACAAGAAAGGCGCTTCTTTTTAATCACCATACCAGGAAACAAATATATGGGACAAAGTGGAAAAAGATTTTTATAACAATGCGTTTCTCCGATGTGTGTTAGTTTTGGCTTCTTCATATTAGAATTAAAGGAAAATGCGTTGCGATGCTATTTTTGATAAAAAGGACAATGACATTCGAAAACCAAAACGTGATATATATATATATATATATATATACGCATCGCTCATTCACTAATGAATTAGAGCACTCTGGCTATTGGGCGTGTATAATGACAATATACATGCTAAAAAGTCTGCCTTCTTCTACCGTGCGCCCATGGCCCAGAGGTAGAACCGCGGACTGACGCAACTTCGGTCGGGTTTCAATCCTGGGTTAAAAGCGATCGAAGTCTAACCGTACTGATTAGCTGTGATACAGCGAAACAGTTTTCTCTGCGGATGACTATATATGTTATTCAATTATTTTTTATTTAAAATTCAGTTAATTTACATGGCGCCACGGAAATTTCTATCTTTTGAGATTTTACCTCGTCATAAGGCAATGTTGAATAACTGTGTTGAAAATGATTTACATTTGAATATAGAAAACAATAGGTTTGTTATTTAAAGCGTTAAATATGAAGGGGAGACGGAATGTTTTTCTTTTTTTAGATTTTATGTGTATCGGAATGAAGTTTGACTTGTAAATTTCAAAATATAAGTAATATGTTTCGGGATACGGGTTTTTTTTTTTCATGCTTAACGGGTAAGTGTCATATTCTTCAGATTGTGTCTAGAGTGCTTTTTCTGTTACGATTTATACATTATCACTACAAGGTTATTTTCGTAGATTGCTAAGTATTCCAGTCATTTAAAAAAAATCGAAACTTATTTTTATTTCTGATCTACCTTAACGGGACTTTTGGTATGGTTAAACTAGTTTTAATTTGGGTTCAGAGTGCTTTTTTTTTTTAATCAATTTTTCATAGAAAGGTCCCTAGACATCGTAGCTCTCTACAAAAATAACGTAAGCCCCACAGTCCCGTTCTTTGAATTCTTGATCTCAGATTGCATTCCCCTCTTTAGGAAGGACTCCGACATCCATATGCATGGACTGAGTTTCTATGACAGCAAACATAACCTTCTGGCTAGGGAGATTTCAATTTTTGTGAAAATCAGAGACTGTTTCAGTCATAAATATTTAAAGCTTATAAAAGTGTTGGAGCCAACTGAGGGTCCAGCCAAAATTCTGCGGTGAAAAGGCTTGTCCCTCTATGCCACCCCCACGTAGAATTGCCACTGCCTTTTTAACAGTAGAAAAAAAAATTAACACTAAACTTCATTACAATTTAACATCCTCTCTCTCTCTCTCTCTCTCTCTCTCTCTCTATATATATATATATATATATATATATATATATATATATATACTCCTGATTAAAATTTTAAGACCGCTTAAAAATCTTTAAAATGAAATATTTTTTACGGATAGATTTTAAACTCCTCCCACTTAAGGTTACCAATACTACAATCTAAAAGTTTATGGAAACAAAAAGCAACATTCCAAACATTTTATTTAGAAATTTACATTTTTATACATACACACATACTTACATATTTAAACCAGTTCTATAAAATTTAATCATCAAGCAATGTCAATTTAACTTTTCATTCTTTGTGTCGGAAAGAGACGCGCACTGCGTTGTGGTGCAGCGGCTATCGGCTCGGAACGATAAATCGAGGAGCCGAGATCGAATTCCCGTTGAATTCCTTGCATTCGCTTACGTAGAAATGTCTAAGGTATAAAGTGAAGATTAAATATGTAGAAAGGTTGTTATAAATAAAAGGAGAGAAGACCAGGAATTATCAAATTCTCCAGGGAATTAGAAAACTGGATTATCTAATAATCCCCATAGAACATGGTATCGTATGAATGATGCGTAAACTCGTGAGTAGGTATCTCTCTCTTTCTCTCTCGCTCTCTCTCTCTCTCTATATATATATATATATATAGTCATTTTTAATTATCACTTTGATACAGATGAATTATTATGGTGATTTTCTAAACGTAGCTTAGATGTTGCACAAAACCAAAAGTAAGGGACACCCAGTGAGGATTAAACTCACTACTCAATTGTAATGAGTCTAGGATACAAGTTTGCTAACCATTACACTACCTCGAGGTGCCCCAGGTGAATTATTATGAATTGTGTATGTAACACGCTAAAATACGCCTTCCTCCACCGAGCACCCATAGCTTACAGGTAGATTCGCCGACTGATGTCAATTCGTCTGGTTTCAATCCTGGTTAGAAACAAACGGATGTTTAAATATACTATACTGATGAGTTGTGATAGAGCGAAACAGGACTATCTACTGACGAATATATATATATATATATATACATGCACACACACACACATATATATATATATATATATAGAGAGAGAGAGAGAGAGAGAGAGTGAGAGAGAAAGAAAGAGATGCAATTTGTTGATTTCGTGTTATGTCTGCATATTCTGTTAACCGCAAGCCATGTATTTAATCCTTTAAACGCGCCTTCTTTATCGGAAATTTCTTAGGACAATAAAAATCATTCTAGCGTTCTAGAGAAGTCAAACCCTGAAATATAACTAAAAATACAGTATTTAGAAACAACTTTCTCTCTCTCTCTCTCTCTCTCTCTCTCTGTGTGTGTGTGTGCTTGTGTGTTTGTGTGTGTGCAAATAAAGTTACTAAATATATATCATCCTGTATATCTTTGTCTTTTTTTTCTACCTTTGCAACTGTGATCACACCTGTATTCCCATCCTTCTCTTGCTCCCTTCTCTGACACCCGCTGTCACTGGTTCGACTTTCTTTTTACTCTCCTCCTATCTTTTTCTCTTATGTGACCCACTGCACATCAGTGGCGTTACCGCCTTGATTGGGGTGAAACTATATATATATATATATATATATATATATATATATATATATATATATATAACAAATTCTCTACACTGAAACATATATTACACAGAGAACAAAATATGCCCATCGTTGTGCAAAAAAAAAAAAAAGAAAACCCAGTACGCATGGCCGAAAAATTATTTACAAATTGGCGTCATTTCGGTTAATATAAAAAGACACAAAAATGGAATAACATTCTTTTCTTTCTATCTTTTTTACCTGGAACGTCAGATTAAAATTACGTGACGAAGTACACGGTTGCCATCCTGATAATATATCAGGAATGTAATGCAAAAAAATTGGATTTTTCAAAAAAAAAAGAAAATTACACGCTCTATCAAAAATAGCAACGTCGTTTCAGTTTTCTTGCCGCCAAACAAACGAATAAGTCACATAAATCACGTATTTGATTGTGAAGATAATTATCTGGGTTAATTTTAATTAATTAACTGAAAGGAGGAAATCCTTATGACAAGGAAATATAAACAAGACCTTCTTTCCTATTTGTCAGAAATTATCTACACCTTTTATTTTTCTATGAGAATTTTTCCGAACATCAGTATTTATAATTCATCTGCATAACAGTGAAAACTTCTTATAGTTTAACCGCTTTGAACATGTTCCTTTTGCGATAATTTTATTTAGAGTTGCTTTAATTGTTTGAACAATGTAAATAGTGTAAATGATTAAAATACCTCATTACAGACATATAGATAGATTCTGAAGAAGGTCAGAGCGTACAATGGCCGAAACGTCATGAATGTTGCAACAAAGATGAGTTCAACAGTCTGAACACTCTAAATAGTGTAAATAATTAAAATACCTCATCTCAAAAATATTACTATTAATAGTTGTTATCATACTTGAATTTAATCCCAGTTTCACCTCAGTAAAATTTTGTTTGACGATGAATTTGTTCCTTACTGTTTGACGATGAATTCATATTTAAAGCTCAAATCATTTGGACTTGACGTTAAATATTCTTTCATAGAGGAAAAATGAGAATACCAATGTCAATGCATAATTATGACGTTTATAATAATAATAATAATAATAATAATAATAATACACAATAATGTGGATCCAAAATGCAGGTTCTGTGATAAACACCAAGAAACAATAGACCATCTAATCTCAGGATGTTCTGTACTTGCCACAAATGAATATAAAAATCTTCACGATAGAGTGGGGCAATATTTACATTGGACAATGTGCAAACACTATGGAAAATATGTAAACAAACACTGGTATGAACATCACCCAGCACCGGTTACAGAAATAGAAGATGTCACCATTCTATGGGATTACACCATCTACACAGACGGAAAAATTGAAGCAAATAGGCTGGGCATTATTGTTAAAAACCAGAAAGAAAAAAAAACTTGCCTATTAATTGATATGTCTTGTCCAGCGGATTGTAACATAGCAACCAAGGAATTCGAAAAGCTGTCAAAATATATAGACCTGGAAACCGAAATAGAAAAAAAATGGAAAATGAAAACAAGAGTTGTGCCAGTGATAATAGGTGCACTTGGAATGATAAAAAATGGAACAAAAAACACATTAAAGGAATCTCTGGAAGCCACTGCTTAAGAGATATACAAAAAATTGTCTTATTAATTACAGCCCACACACTAAGGAGAACTTTGTCTATGTAACGTTAGGGATGATAAAGGAGAAAGAAAAAAACATGAAATGGAGCCATAACGACACGCCACGACCTGTCTTAAGTCTTCTCGCAGACTTGATAGGTAGTGAGACCATAGCAGAAATCGAAATATGATGAAAAATTACATAATAATAATAATAATAATAATAATAATAATAATAATAATAATAATAATAAGATGTAACCATTCTATGGGATTACACCATCTACACAGACAGAAAAATTGAAGCAAACAGGCCAGACATTATTGTTAAAAACCAGAAGGAGAAAACTTTTCTATTAATTGATATGGCTTGTCAAGCGGATTGTAACATAGCAATCAAGGAATTTGAAAAACTGTCAAAATATAAAGACCTGGAAATTGAAATAGAGAAAATGTGGAAATTGAAAACAAGAGTTGTGCCAGTGATAGTAGGTGCACTTGGAATGATAAAAAATGGAACAAAACAACACATTGAAAGAATCCCTGGAAACCCCAGCTTAAGAGATATACAAAAAATTGTCTTATTAAGTACAGCCCACACACTAAGGAAAACTTTATCTATGTAATGCTGGGGATGATAGGGAAGATAGAAAAACATGAAATGGAGCCATAACAACACGCCACTACCTGCCTTAGGTCTCCCCGCAGACTTGGTTGGTAGTGAGACCAAAGCAGAAATCGAAATATGATGAAAAATGACATAATAATAATAATAATAAAAGTCAATATATATATATAAAAAAAAAACAAGCAACATAACATGAAATTATTTTCAACGAAATGTTTATCAATTTTGCAAGACATCAAATGTTAGCTTGTCTAGACTATCAACCACATAAAAAAAAAATTACGGAATCAACAAATAATTATAAGTAACAATTTGTGATAATATGAAACACTTTATCATTATCATCATCCATGATACCAATAGTAATCCCTTCTGCTCCAAGATTTACATTTGCAGTTCAGCTAATAATTTAAATTACGTCGATTACTACGATCCATCATATGTTGGCAATTAAATTTTGGTGCTTTCATAATAAGATCTATAAAGAAACATTGCGAGATCATATCTGCTTAGAAGAAAATCTACAGAGTAACATAAATACACACACATACATACAATCCCCCTAGAATAAAAGAACAAAAATAAGCTGCCTTGCCAGGAAATAGGTATAAAATTAGAATAGGTATTTTTGTTAGGATACCATGACAGTTGCGACAAAGGAAAACAATGCATGACATACTGAATGAACTTGAGTAAATGGATGGCGGTACAGGGTTTAGGAGAAATGACAAAAAGTCAGAAATTGCGAAGAGGTATGCGAGCCTGCCTCCGAAGGGTATAAAACACATGAAGTTCTCTTGATGAGATTGTCTAACATTCACTTCCACAGGGAAGGACATATATCACATAACAATCCAGCACGCTTTTCTTTGTTTCCATTGAGATTTTTCTGTCTCTCAGTACATTTATACATACTAGCAGTACATTTATACATACTTTCATTACACCCGGCGTTGCTCGGGTGTAATGAAAGCTTTAAAACTAATCCATGGTCCTGGAGCTCAAACTCTTTGGACGTTGACACAAAAGACTAAAAAGCAATAGTTGTTTCCAGTTAAAGCGAACCCGTAGACTGAAAGAAAAATGAATGGATGTAAGTCAAATTTTGATTTCCTGGTATCGATATCAAATGAGTTTTTTCGTCATAAACTGAATTTTGAAAGCTAAATAAGTCCTCTGAATAAATGGTATCATGACTGAAACTAAGAACTACAATTATACATACTTAGAGCTAAAACCGAAGTAAAAACTAAAATAAAAGAGCTGAAAAAAAATACAGAGATACAGGCAGATAAACAGACACACAAACATCTTGCCTTATATATATATATATATATATAGTCATCAGCAGACAGATCTGTTTTGCGGTATTACAGCTCATCAGTACGTTTTGACATTCGATTGCTTTTAGCCAGGTTTGAAACCAGCCCAAAGTGACGTTAGTCGGCGATTCTACCTCTGAGCTAAAGTCGCTTGGGAGGAATAAGAAGATTTTTTAGTACTTATTCACAAAGGATATCAAATAATTCGTCAAACAAAACAATATTTGATGAAAAGAAAATATCTATGAAGATGCACTAAGAAGATCTGGCCATAAAGCTTTTTACAGTATAATTTTCAACCAAACACAAACAAAAAACGATAATAGAAAACGAAATATTATCTGGCTCAACCCACCATTTAATTTAGAGGTGAAGACCAAAATAAAACAAATATTTTTAAACTGATAGACACTTTCTAAAAGAATCAGAAATAAACAAAATTTTCAACAGAAACACAATCAAGCTAATTTAGATAGTTTCATAAAAAAACAAAACGCCAGAAACTTAGATAACATTGTACAAAAAACAAGACCACTAATAAAGAATGCAACTGCAGGGACAAAAATAAATGTCCACTTCAAAGACTTCACAACACAAAAGAAGCCCTTTACAAGGCAAAGGTACATGATTTAAATGACCAAAATAAAATATATGTGGAAAAAGTGTGTGTGTGTGTGTGTGTGTGTGTGTGTGTGTGTGTGTGTAATTATTACAATATTACATCTTTTCTTTCTCTCATTCTGCATCAATCAATATTTGTTGTGTTTTTTATTATATATATTAATCGTAAGAATTTATTGGCTCGGGAAGAGGTAAATATTGGTCGTTTATAATTGAATCTTTAAGAATTTTTTGTAGCCTGTTCACTCTTTGGTCGTGATGGGGGTCTTACCACTCTATAGTGGAGGCTTTTGACCTATTAGACGCAGCTGACAATACAGAGATAGATAGATAGATAGATAGATAGATAGATAGATAGATAGATAGATAGATAGATATGAGCACACGAAATATACATTCAGTTGTAGATGTACGTTAATAGTTTTCGTTAAATATGTATATAAATATATATATTTGGAAATAACTTATAAAATAACAACATATGGATAAAAAAAATCTCGATTGCGACGTACATTTAAGAAAAATGGTATTTTACGATTATTGAACATTTTCTTCTTTTTCGCTCAATAAAATTGTTTTATGAAACTCCCATGAACACTGCTACTTCTCTCAGCCAGGAATACGTCTAGAGATTCCGGACTTTTGCTATAAACCTGATTTTCATACCATCCGTGAACTTCCGAGGAATTATTGGCTGCTGTTATTATTACAGTTTTGTCTTGGCATGTGTTTCGTTTTTTTTTGGATTTTTTGGATTATAGACCTTGAACACTTGTTATTCTTTGAAGTTAAGTCCCAGATATTTAGCAATAGTGATCGTTTTTGTACATTAACTTTATGATTTAGTAAGTTTCTTCAAATCACACACACACACACACATATTAATGGCTGGTCATTTGTATTCTAGGATATACGTCTGCCGAGGCGGATATCTAATCCCTACTGCAGACTCCTGCTCAGGCACACCGGTGTTTGTTAAAAAATCACAGAGCTCAACTGTGGTTTATGCTGTTACTATGCTGAGCGGTCCTTAGTTACAGTTTCTAGGAGACAGCGCGTTATCTAGCATGAACAACAGTCTGAACAAAGTCAGGACCTTCAAACTCTCGGCCACGATGATTTGTGACTTTGAGCTAACCTATTTATTGATGGTTTCTCAAAGAGAGCCATCTACCCAATTTCACTCACAAGGCTTGAGTCAAGTCGTGGCATAGTTTTCAGGTACTTTCCAAAGGAAGCCATGCCAATAATATCAAGAAGTCACCTTCCTCAGAAATCAACCACTATGCAAGGCAATAAAGACACTAAACCACAAGAGATAAAGAATGCAGAAGAATTAGAATTAGAAACATTAATAATGAGCGGGAAAAAGAAAGAGTAATCAGGAGGACAATAGATGGCTATTGAGATTACATTTAATTTTTTGCAGATTAAAGTTGGCTGGAAAACATGGAGACGGAAGAGAGTTCCATAATGGAGAAGTGCGAGAAAGAAACTGTTAGCATAGAATCTGCAGTTATATCTATCCAACACAACTGTAAATTAATGAGATTAAATCGACCCTTTTCTATTATTGCTCTTTAATTAAAAAAACATTCTAAGTAACATTACGAACGGTTACATGAAAATATTTATAAAAAAGACACAGACAGGCAACACACACAATTTTTTTTTAGGCAACCATAATTCAGTCAAATTTACGGAATTCAAACTCAGTCGATTAAGTGACATAGGAGATTTTTTTTTTTAATCATATCACCCCACGCAAGGCGAAAACGCCACTGATGTGCAGGGGGCTACGTAAGAGTGAAAAGATTGGAAAAGAGAAAAACCGGAAAGCACAACCTAAACAGGAAACAAGGGATGAGCCTCTTCACCTGTTCAATAGACGTGGGTGGAGTGTGAACCAGGCGATAGTTTAGACTATCTACTCCAATTGAAAAAAAAAAGTGAGAAGAGGTTAGAAGAGAAAAACCGGAAACTACAACCTGAACAGGAAACAAGAGATAAGTCTCTTCACCTGTTCAATAGACGTGGGTAGAGTGTGAACCGGGCGATAGTTTAGACTATCTACTCCAATTAAAAAAAAAAATGAAAATAATAAAAGAAAAAAAAGAGTGAAAAGATTGGAGAAGAGAAAAACCGGAAACCACAAGCTGAACAGGAAACAAGGGATAAACCTCTTCACCTGCTCAATAAAAAATAAGCAAATATACAAATACCAATTCGAAAGAGACATGACTAACTGAGCTGAGAATTTTTCCGTAATAGGTTGCGATTACTTCCTGCGGTAGACTGGTTGCCGACCAAGCCCATAGAGCACAAGCTGTCTTGCTATTTAACCCATGGCTGGAAGGAGAAGCGATGTATTAATACATTTCCCAAGGGTTTTTTTACGCGTAACTTCAATTCGAAATCGGCTCTTCCAGTTCTCGTTTCAAGCTCGTTTGTAAATATATTTTGTCATTCTAAGAATAAGCTCTCACACACCGGACCACATTAATTGAAAACTCACCAAATTTTATATTATCGGTTGTGTAATTGCGTCTTACTCATCATCATCATCATCATCCTGCGGCCTCGACCGAGATAGAACTCACTACACCCTTCCAGTGTTCCCTATTTGTCATAGCTCCTGTAAGGTCTTCCTTGGCGATGGATCTATCTCTATGTATCCTGTCTGGAAATGTTAACTTACGAGATCGATTGTGAGATGATGGGCGATTCCATAATACAAACAATGAAACAAGTTCATCTGTGGCCCGTGCGCAATGCCCAGCAAACTGGACACGTCTATTTTGAACTAAGGTTGATACTCTTGGTAGGTCTCCTTATATCATTTCTAGAGTTGGGTGGTTTCGCCATGAAAGATCAAGTACTCTTCTGAGAAGACGAGTATAACATCCATCTAAACGCCGCTGTTGTTTTGCTGAAAGATCTTGCGATCAAGATTGGATTTCCAGATCTTACACATTTTGTTACAAGCAGTCCATGCTATGCCTTTTCTGATTCAAGGACTTTTTCAGAATATTTGTGATCCTAGATATATATATTTTTTTTTTATAAGCGTTTCACCCCGAGCAAGGCATGCCACTGCCACTACTGTGCAGGGGGCTACGTAGAGTGGAGAAAGGCTGATTAAATATAGGAAATAACAGAGGGTGGGTGATAGGCGGGTGAGGATACCGAGAATGAGGGTTGGGTAGATGAGAGTGTTGTGAGAATAGTTGGGAGTTAGTGTGATAGGAGGTGTCTATTGACCCTACATTTAAACACCTGGAGATTGTAACTGTCGGGAACGCAGACTTGTGGAAGGGAGTTCCACAGGCTGGAAGCGCGAGAAAAGAAGCTGTTGGAGTAGAATTTACGGTTACATCTTATTTGTTTAACTGTAAAAGGGTGGGACCTAGTTGCTAATCTAGTATCTCGTGTAAATTCGTGCTTAGGCGGCACCAGTGATCTAAGCTCATCGGAGCAGAAGCCATGAAAGTACTTGTAGAAGAGGCACAGGGAAGCTACATCACGCCGGTGTGAGAGCGGCTGCAGCCGGTCTGCCAAGTCGGTATCAACCACGTTACAGATCCTCCTTTGTATTTTGTCAAGAAGCACAAGGAGAGCAGCAGGGGCACCCGACCAGATATGGCAGCAATATTCAATACACGGGCGGATGGTAGATTTGTATATGTGCAGAATAGTTTCAGGTGGGAAAATTTTCCGGGCCCTGCACAGGGAGCCCACTTTCATAGCAGCTGATTTAGCATTGCTTTCAATATAGTCATTCCATTGTAGTTTTCAACGCGTTTAAACATGTTATTCGAGAGAGTTTTGATTTCATGATTGCGGCGAATGTTAATTGGCATACACTCAGTTTTGGTTTCATTCAGGTGAAGCCCTTAACAATTTGCTGCTGATTCAAGAGAAGATAAGAGTGCCTGAGCGCTAAGTCGTGTGTCTGACAATAGCGCCATGTCATCAGCAAAATCAGCATCGGTAATATAAAGTGCAGGATAACGTGAACTTCTTATAGGCTGATACATGAGTCCATTTTCTTTTATCTCGTCTATCTCTAGTCATTATCAGAAACGTTGATATTAACAGTGTTATAATGTTCTTATTGGATCCAGAAAAAGTGTTGTTTTCCATCAGGATAATGGCACACCTCACGTTTCTTTGACGACTCGGTAAAAGTGGCTACAGTTTGGTGTTTCTTCAACTGCCATATAGACCAGACAGTGCTACTAATGAATTCTTTGCTGAGAAACCTCCGAAACTCTGGAAAAACGGAATCTTTAAAGAAAAATGGTGAAAGGATGTGCGTTGTGGAGCAATCGATATCGACTCGAAACAACAAATCGGGGAGCCAAGTTCGAATTCTACTAGGAATCCTTGCATTCACTTACGCGCAAATACTTTTGGGAAAAGTATTAATCCGTCTCTTCCCTCCAGTTATGGGTTAAATAGCAGGACAGATTAGGTTCTATAGCCCTGGCCCGGCAACCAGTGTACCGTAGAAAGCAATGGCAACCTACTGCGGAATAATCTTTTGCCCATTCAGTCATGCCTCCTTCGAGACATGATCTCCCAAGCGCGTATTACGTATGGCACTTAACTGGTGAAAGGTTGTGTAACAAAATGGTTCATATTTATTTGGATAAATATTTAATGGCACATTTTTTTTGTGTGTGTGTGCTTTATTTTCCCTTAAAATGGCATGCACTTTCCGGACAACCCAATATTAATAAAGAATAGTCGATGTCTCTAAAATAAAAAGAAATTTAAGATAAAATATTATGAAAGGACTAATTTCCACTTGTGTTGACTAACTGCTTACACTTGTGTTGACTAGCTTTAAACATAAATTATATGCGACGAGTTTCTTTCGTTGCACTTTTCGCTCGTGGAACTCACTTCCGGCTCCATGAGTTTTAGTCAAAATCATTCTACAAAAAATGAAATGAAATATCAATCTATGTCTTCTTGATAATTCTTCTTTTTTTTTTTTTGTTCTTGCCTAAGTATTGTTTAGTAATGTTTCTAACTCTTTCACACCCAATAACTACTTTTGTCTCTTTGGCTTTAGATGGGGAGGTTAAACGTTGGCGCTATAGACTAAGTGTCTATAATGACAACGTTTTATATATATATATATATATATATATATTCATATAGATAGGTGTGAGTTTGTAACCCTGGGTTTCATGCTTTTGCGATCGTCAGACAAACCCTTTGAGTTTGTCTGACGATCGCAAAAGCGTGAAAACCAGGGTTACAAACTCACACCTATCTATATGAATGTGTTTGCCCTATCACTGATATTGAGCGCTTTTAAATAAGTACCACGCATATATAATATGTAAACAATATAATATAATATATATAACAAATTAAATATTTATATATATATATATATATATATATATATAGATAGATATTTATAATTATATACATACACTTTTCACACACACACACACACACACACATTTATATATATATATATATATATATATATATATATATAGTGTTTAATTGTGATAGGATTTTACACCAAGGTTATTTTTCAGCGGTCATTACTGATAGAATGTATTCAGGCAAGTAGGGTTTTTTTTCCGTAAAGTGCTCGATATCGGAGTGGGTTAGAGCGTTGATATCTATATATATATATATATATATATATATATATATATATATATATCAGCATGCAGTGTAGATATAGAAGAATCCAAAGGAGTATCCTGTACATACAGTGTTAGGATAACTCTCTAAGAGAGCTCTAAGTATATATGCGTATAAATGCATATAGAGCAAATATAAGAAAAAGTAAGACAGACACGTTATTTCATGGTGAATCGGAAGTATGGCCTATTCCAGGCGAACCATCGTCAGCTTCCGTCTTTATTTTACAAAAGATTTTACACGAATGAGATTCACAAAGACCAAAACAACGAATAAAAATAACGGTCGCTCCCTTAAAAGAGAAAATTTTAAAAAATACATCAGTTTGGCCGACACATACACATATTCATACATAATCATATAAACACACAACATATAATCAGATGACACGCGTAGCGGCCAATGTCAAAAAAAGTTCGAAGATACATTCGTCTAAGAGTTAGGTAGGTTGCAGACCCGTGGATTTGAAACGTAAAGAAAGTGGATTAGGTAAGAAAGAGAGAGAGAGAGAGAGAGAGAGAGGGAGAGAGAGAGGGGGGGAGCGTTAAAAAGAAAGGGTAAGTATCTTGAAGCATAAACGAAAAGGGAAGAAGAAAAAAGAAAAAAAACGGAGCCGAGGGATAAATTTAAATTAGAAAGAAAAGAATAAATTTAAAATAGGAATAAATAATAAAAAAATAGATAATAAAAATATATAAATTTAAAATAGGAATAAAAATAAAAGATAATAGAATAAATTTAAAATAGGAATAAATTTAAAACAGAAAGAAAAGATGATAGGAGAAAATGAGAAAATAAAAAAGAAAATAACATTTAAAAAAACAACATGAGTTAACGGTAAAAGAAACTGGAGCTTAAAAATTAAAAATGTATTTAAGAGATAATAGTTAGTTAATCTGCTGTGATCACAAAATACTAACACTATTATATAAACAAAATTATACTAATTATACAATAAAAAAAACAAATATAATAGAATATAAAATTTAAAAAATTTTTTAAAAAAATTTTTAAATTAAATTTTTTTTAATTTAAATGTAAACCTAATTATTCTATTTAAATTTAGTTGTTTAAACTTAATTATTAATTTTAAAAATAAATTTATATTCACATATTACTAGTGAAAGGATAAGAAATTGGAATTTTTTTAAAAACCTAAGAAAATTAAACAATTAAGAGATAATAGTTAATCAATTCGTGTTAATCATAATTACCACCACATCAATTATAATCAAAATTATACTAATTATTCGGTTAACAACACAATAAAAATAATATTTCCGTAATGCAGGTAAATTTTCCGGTCAGCCGTACAGTAGTAATACCGTATAACTTTAGTACTGTAAAAAACGTATATATGAACACATACAGCTCATATACACACGTAAATGCGTACATAATTACCTGCATACACGCATATACATATACCCATACATGTACACGTACACAGATACATATATACATATACACACATACGAACGCACACATATATATACACACGCACAAACACCAGCAAAAACAAATATATAATCAATACCATAGACATATAAAAACCCGTATATATATATATATATATATATATATATGGGTGTGTGTGGGTGTGGGTGTGTGTGTATATATATATAACCTTCAACATATATAACAATGGTTTACAATTAAACAATATATATTCTGTAGAATGCGTAAAGTTTTCAGTGGGGCTAAAAGATTAACATAGTTTAAATCGGCTACTGTGTCTACATTTAAACACTAGTTCCCTCCTCAGATTCATATATATATATATATATATATATATATATATAACGAAAATGTATGACGGGTAGATTTTTTTAAATTATATCTAACCAATTTCATTTAGAGTTTTTTTTATTCATTCCAAATCTGTGGAACAAGTAATAAAAATTATTAAATTTCCAGCATCCCTCGTTTGTATGCACATCGTATTCTTCATCGGTTAAAACTGATAAAATTATTCAGACAAGCATGATTTTTGTTTAACGTAAAGTGCTCGATATAGGACAGTAGATAGAGCGTTGATATCTATCTATCTATCTATCTATCTATCTATCTATCTATCTATCTATGAGTTGATTATATATATATATATATATATATATATATATATATATATATATATATAATGAAAATGTATGACGGGTAGATTTCTTAAATTATGTTTTTTTTATATATATATATATATCTAATCAATACCGTTTAGAGTATTTTTTTCATTCCAAGTCTGTGGAAAAAACGTAATAAAATTTATTAAACTACCAGCATCCCTAGTTTGTATGCACATCGTTCTAACATAAGAAATCCATTCAACTAGTGAATGAAACGCGTCACAAATTAATGTGTATAGGCGGATGATCTGAGGATTGATTAATGCATGAAATTAGCAATCACCATGCATTTGTGTTTCTCATGTCCATACTCTCTATATATGCAAACTCGTTCTATATCTCTAATATGGAAAACGCTTCTCCGACTAATATAGCAAATTTAAACGATATTTATTTACTCAAGAGCGCGCTCACGCGCATGCGTGTGCATGTGTGTGTCGCTTGTGTAGACTGATTAATTTTTTCGTCGCGAAATCATTGAGAAATGTGTCGTCATTAAGTGCTGATGGATCAGTTGTGGTTTTAATGGCGATGTCCAGCAGAGCCTGGTGAAAGAAACCTTCACAGCGGTGTACAGCACTTTTGTGACCCACACGCTCCATTGAACAGCGCTCACCTGCTACCCACTTCCCTGTCGAAATTTTCAAACTGGTGTCCTCACTGCCCGGCATCACATATAGGCTCACGCCCCGTACCTAATACCACTTCCCCTGGATAGAAAGCAAAATATCTTCGTCGGATATATCGTTAATTACGTTTTCTAACAAGACTTGTCAGTCTTGTCTCTTGCTATGCATGATTGCCAGAGAGGGTTCACTAAGGGGCTTGGGGGTTAATGTCACTTTATTTTTGTAGTCGGGGTTAAAAATATATCACTGAGTTCGCTTATGTTGACTAAAGGAGAACGCATGTTTGATACACATATTCGGAGCGAGAATTTTTGCCTGTCAGTTTATAGTTCACGTACAAATAATATAAAAATAACTTGGTATTTACGGTATTTATCCGAGCTTTCTCGGAAAGGTGGAATGTTGCACAAGGCCTATTTTTACGTGAAGCATTCCGAGCGCGTAGGCTCGGGGAAAAGTTCAACGTAGACCCCGAATATAAGGTGTCTGTCTTTTGTATACTTTTCTCCAGACAGGCTCTGTCCTTCGGCATAGCCTCTTCTGGGATCCATTCCGCTCGAAGGCAGAGAGCCGACTAAGAGAGCCTTTTGGCAAAAAATGAAATCCTTACTGTCATCTATTTGTAATCTATGTACACACTCAGTCTTCTAGAACAATATTAGTTTTGATCGAAGTCCTTTATTGTATCGTCTCTTCTTTTTCTGTAAGGAAATTCACCTCGTTGTTCGCATATTGGTGTTCAAAATCATGCAATCAACAAAATGATACTTTGCTCTTTTAATCAAGAAATCAATATTATAATTTAGTCAGTTAAGTACCATACGTGATACACGCTTGAGCGATCATATCTCAAAAGAAACATGACTTTTGAGATATGTGTCCGTTGTGGTGCAGTGGAACGACACGGAACGACAAATCGGTGAGCCGAGTTCGAATTCCTGGTTGAATTCCTTTCATTTACTTATGCACAAATACCCTTGGGAAATGTATTAACCTGTCTCTGCTCTCCAGTTATGGGTTAAATAACAGGACAGACTGGGTTCTATAACATTGGCTGGTAACAAGTCTACCGCAGAAAACAATGGCAACCTTCTGCCCACTCAGTCATGTCTCTTTCGAAACATGATCGCCAAAATCGTGTATCACGTATGGCACTTAACTGACTGACATGTCTCAAAAAAAGACATAACATGGGTTAGTCATGTCTCAAAAGAGACTAATTTAGCAGAAGGTTTTCCTGCATTAGGTTGCCATTATTTTCTGCAGTAGACTGGTTACTAACCAAGGTAACAGAACCAAATCTGTCCTGTTACTTAACCCATAGCTGGAGAAAAGAAATGTATTATTACTTTTCTCAAGAATATTTGCGCGTAAGTGAATGCAACGAATTCAACTGGAATATTATTATTAAGATGATGAAATGCCTTTTGCTGATTACCATAATGTCTTTTATAAAAACAAACATATATTATCCATTATATCACACATGAAGATAACAACGATACATAACGATTACCCTTTGAATTGAAGAGATTAAGATCGTAGTGTTCGTGTCAGTATCCGAGTGCAGTTTCTTCAACAAATATTTTGGGAAAAAAGCTGAATGGAACTTTCTCCTTACATTTTGGAATACAAAGAAAATGAGCGTAAGTCGACTCCATGGTAATAGCATAGTTTGTCCTTGCTATAAATGGCTGAACTGATGGAGCTAAATATCGGAGGTCATGTGAACATTTGCCAGAGAAAGACGTGTATAACGACATTTTTCCAATCTTATGTCTGTGTGAATACGTTTGTAATGTTGAAAACAAGTTTTCTTCCGAAAAACTAGTAAACGCTTTTAAATCAAAGCATCAGTATCATATTGTTAGAAATTTTCTGAGTTCTCTCCCGTCGATGCTCACGTGACACTTAAGGGCTGTTGATCCCAAACAAGAAGCCAGCGAGGAGACAATTCTTTTTCCTCATCGCTTCGTTGGGCTGTTAGCCCGAACACTTGGGCACTCTTCATTATCACTCCGAATGATCATCCGACATGTAAGTCTGACTTAATATTTAATTTAACTTCATGTTCACTTTCGCCTTATGTTTTGGGAAAATGTATTTTTATTCAGTTGTATTCCGTGTTATATTTATTGTACATAAAGTTTCTCTTCCTTGTACCTGTGAGTCTATCTCCATTTAAAGATAAACCCATTAAGCTTGCATGTTGTTCAACCTATACAGCGAGAATATTTTGAGGACACTAGATGACACGCCAGGATTTGTTATTGGAGGCCACAACCTGAACAACATAAGGCATGCGGACGATACAATGCTGATTGCGGACACGGAAAGGAAACTACAAGACCTCATACAGAAAGTAGCAGTGGAGAGTGACAAGAAGGGACTACAAATAAACTTTAAGAAAACTGAGTGCATGGTCATCAGCAAAAGATACAACCCAAAATGCCAAATACAGGTGGGGGATAACAGAATCAAACAAGTACAAGAATTTAAGTACCTAGGAAGTGTTCTAACAGGAGATGGAAAGTGCGACACGGAGATCCGAAGGCGAATTGGCATGGCAAAGGATGCGTTCCAGAAGATGAGCAAAATACTAACACACAGGAAAATCTCAATAGAAACGAAGAAAAGAGTGCTAGACTGCTACGTGATGTCAGTTCTTCAATACGGCAGTGAATGCTGGACAATATCATCGAAAATGAGGACAAAACTGGAAGCGGCCGAAATGTGGTTCTACAGAAGGATGCTACGGATATCGTGGACTGAGCATACAAGCAACGACGAGGTGTTAGAAAGAATGGCAACAAAAAGGAAATTGATGCTGAGCATCAGGAAGAGACAAATGAAGTTCCTGGGACATGCAATGAGGAAGGAGAGCCTGGAGAACCTGATACTGACTGGTCGGGTAGAAGGAAGGAGAAACAGAGGAAGGCAGCGGATAACATATTTGCAGGGCCTGATCAGGTGGATGACGGAACGGGGGTTGCTAGGAGCAACAAGAGCAAACATACTAAGAGCCACAAGGGATAGGGAGATGTGGAGAGCCATGATCGCCTACGTCCTGAAGGGACAGGGCACATAGAAGAAAAAGAAGATTCTTTCTTATCACTTAAGGAAATACATTGTAAATCCTCTACGTAGGTGATACTTGTAACACGCTAGCATTTCACACGACCAACTAAGCCTCTACTAAAAGTACCAATAGTAATAAGAGCTTCTGAAAGGGCACTAGGACTAAGATTGTTGGAATAGCGAATTAGGAGGACAGGTTAAGTCCAAACAAGTCACGGTTATGTTGAGATTCGACAATAGCGATGAAAATTTGTGGAGAATTTCTGTTCCTTTAGCAATTTTAAGTTTTTTAAAAACAAAGACGTGAGTACTGGATTGCTATGTGTAGTCAGTTCTTCAATATGGCAGTGAATGCTGGACAATATCATAAAAGATGAAGGAAAAACTAGAAGCAACTGAAATGTAGTTCTACAGAAGGATGCTGCGAATATCATGGATCGAGGATGTGAGCAATGATGAGGTTTTGGAAATGATGGAAACGAAAAGGAAATTAATACTAAGCATCAGGAAGAGACAGCTAAAATTCTTGGGACATGCAATGAGGAAGGAGGGTTTGGAGAACATGATACTAACAGGCCAAATAGAGGGGAAAAGGAGACAGGGGAAAGCAGCGGATAACTTATTTGAAGGACCTAATCAGGTGGATGATGGAACAAGGGTTGCATGGTGCAACAGTAGAAGGTGAGCTAAGAGCCACCAGGGATAATGAGACGTGGAAAGTCATGGTCGCCTTTGTCCTGATATATTATTGCTGATTTTATTGAGATACAACATATAGTTAGCTGGAGATTGACTCAAGAGATCTTTTGCTCTTTGTTATGTTCGACTTTTCATCATACAGGGCGGCTAACCAACCGTCTTATGATAATTGGAGGCTGAGTGCCGGTTTAGACGCCAAAAAAGCTTTCATGTCGATACACACCCTTGTACAAATTATATGAAATAAAACGAATAATATCTTGCTAGGATCTTTTACACTTTCCATAATCACATTTATCTAATTTCTCGATGTTGTTTCTCTTTTCCAATCGCATTTTCCTTTACGTTTTGAACTGATGGATCAGTTTATTTCTTCGCCATGATGATACGACTGACATTTGAAAGGCTGACACCAACAATATCCGCGCTTTCACTGTAAGGTCTGTCAGTGTGTTCGTGAAGCGTTACAATTTTCGTACACTTTCTTGGAGTAACGTCCATCGCACACAATAGCCGTAGAACAACTAATCGACAGTTGAGACAATAGAATCTAGGTGTGATAATAATCTGATGCAATCAAGAATGACGTAAAATTTTTCAAGGCCAAACAAATTTAATCAAACACCCCGAAAATAGATTCATATTGCTGCACACCACTGTGAATGACCTAATCTAAGGAAAAAATAGAAATCGATTACACCCAGTCACTCCAGTTAATCTAAAACTGCCTGAATAGTAAATGAAAGGAAACTAAAGTAGTTGTTTCATTTAATTTGCACAAGGTTGTATTTAAGTTTTAACTTTGTTAAAGTTCGGGACACATCATTTTTAATTCATAGGTTCTTACAATGATATTTTCAAGTGAATAAAAAATAAAGAAGAATAAAATACCCACTATTCAGATTCGATTTGACAAAAACTACAAGACTGGTATAACTTAATATCGTTTATATATATATATGTGTTGAGTTTTCCTTTATAAATTTCATA
The DNA here is from genome assembly GCA_037127315.1 of Ascarosepion bandense. NCBI lineage: Eukaryota > Metazoa > Mollusca > Cephalopoda > Sepiida > Sepiidae > Ascarosepion > Ascarosepion bandense. Next base: position 1,461,985 of record JBBBDQ010000871.1, on the reverse strand, counting down.
TCTCTCGGGTAAACACTCACCGAGCTCTTTATATGCATTTGCCACTTATTATTTTATCTTAAGGTAATCTTGTTGGATTATCCTCACCATTTACGGACTGGACACACACACACACACACACACACACACACACACATACATATATATATATATATATATATATATGTATGTATTTAAGGTTTTGGATTGACTGTTTTTATATCCTGGCAAATGGTGCATTATGGGTAGAAGGTCTATCATATTATCCTAACAGTTGTTGAGTGGGATATAACAGTTATGTTTTAAATTATTCTAGAGTCTCCTGGGTAGAAATAATTGTGAATCTGAATGCAGTTATTCGTAGCTATTTTATACTGTTTATTTTTTATTTTGTTAACTTTTATGACTTATTATATATGATCGACAATTTTAATCTGTTTTATGGTAAATATTATTACATTTACTTATACAATGACAGTTTGTTATTGTGTTTATTATTTAATACTATGCATATGTATTGAGTTTAATCTTTTACGTATTTATTATATGTTGCTTTTTTCAGTTTTCGATTTTTATGTAATATAGTAAAATTTTTGTTTTGTGTCTGCATTTTGAGATGATTTCTGATAGTTCATTTAGTAATCTCTGTTGGTGTCAAGTTTTCTAGTGACATGAAGTGAACTAATTATACTGAATCAATTCATAGGACTGCTGCTGGGAAAGTCCATTCAGTATGTCGCGCCAAGTAATATTTCTCGTCGAAATACATCTTGCACATTCATGGATTTGCCATTCATTCCTGCATTGAGTATAAATGAAATATGGAGCTCATACTATATATCTCGATATTCTGGACAAATTTCAAAATGTCTGTTATATAGTAGATAGATCCAATTGGAGTAGATAGATCTTTAATTGGAGTAGATAGATCTATCTATCGCCCGGTTCACACTCCACCCATGTCTATTGAACAGGTTAAGAGGCTCCTCCCTTGTTCCCTGTTTAGGATGTGGTTTCCGGCTTTATCTTTTCCAATTTTTCACTATTACGTAGCCCCCTGCACATCAGTGACGTTACCGCCTTGCTCGTGGTGATACGATTAATATATATATATATAATCAATCCTGATCTGGCATCTAAATTTCGGTCATTTTATGCCTTTTCTACAAATATTTCCATAACAAGTATTCCGATGAGCTTTCCTTCTTAGTACCTCGACTACTGAATTTAAGCGTGCAACAAAATTGGCAACATGATTCTGACATTTTTACAGTTTTAACTAGGTGCAACGGTAAGTTCTATTTTAATAGTTACTTTTCTGTAGAAACACACTCAGATTTTTTTCTTTATCACCTATAATGTTAAGATATCTAAATGTAACGCCAATCTCAAATATCCACCTTACTGAATTCTATTCCTTTATTGCCTTTTTCCTTACTTCTCCGAAGTAACATACGTTCGCTCTTTTTCATGTTAACACCTGATCCTTAATGACATTATTACCTTGCTTAGAGTGAAATGATAGCAATTATGTATAACTCAGTTCAATATTTTCTTTTCGTTGTAAATTCTTAGTAATGCATAATTTTATTTAAATTATGATTCGACCTTTCTTACTTAAAGTAAGTAATTTGTGTAAATGTTTGTGCTGTAAGCTTTTTACTTCATATTTTGTTCATTTTATATACAAATGGAAGATATTTTTTAACAATAATCCTCGTATAGAATAAGATAATCCTATATGCTTAACATATGTAAGTAATCAAAAGGTTAGTCAGTTCAGTATTGTAGAATGCGTTGTGCATGAAACTAAGCTATACTACTGAGGAGGATATATATATATATATATATATATATATATATATATATATATATATATATATATATATTGTATTTTGGCAGCATTTTTTTCATTAATACAGGTTTCGTTGAATAATATAGACAAGTTTTGTTTATTTATTTTGTGTAGGGTCCGTCTGATAAGCTTGATGGTACTATCGTTGAAAGACAACAAGAAATCACAGTAATTGTTGATTTTTTATCAGGTCTAAGCTTTCGGCTTACATAAGCCATTATCAAAGAATAAACATCAACATTGAACATAGAACATTTAAGCTATTAACAAAGTGGAATTAAATAAAGAGAATTAAATGAGACCAGTCCATTTTTGCAGTGGCGGACGGCCGCAGACAGTGACAAAATTGTGGTGGTGTGGTTCTTGATCCGATTACAAGCATTTGAGTATGTTAGTTGAGATATCAAAATTTATCGTATTTATCGTTGAAAACACATGTATACTTAGACAAGAAAATAATAAATGGAAACTCAAAATCCTGGAATCTATCTACATTAAACAACTTAAACCTGGCTTGAATACGATAAATTTTGATATCAATAGTCATCAATAATTTTTATAAATTTGGATGTTGGATGTTCGGAAATGTCCTGCTTATTTATGACTACCATTTATTGGTACAGATGGTGAGGTGTTAGCAAGGCGAATTTCTTCTTCGATTACCAAATGTTATTTTGCTGCAAATGTTCCTGTAATTTTTTCTACGCGTACAGTTTTCTTTTCTATGCGTAAAGAAGTTTTGCCTCTTCATCAAATTAATTCAGTTGTTTTCAAATTTAAGAGTAGGTGCGGATGCAATTACATAGGCAGAACATCGCAGCGCTTAGATCAAAGAATTAAGCAGCACTTACCTCGGAAAATTATGAACTCTTCCGCAAATACAAACCACTTGGTGAATACAACCGGGTCGTCAATAAGTAAACACATTATTAATAGCAGGAATTGTGTTACTAATTTGAGTGCTGACAATTTTTCTATCCTTGCGAAGTCGCACTATATTTCATCTGAAGGTGCTAGAGTCCATATACTTAAGATCCCGGGGTCCTGCTCTCTGTAAGCAGAGAGAATGTCTCCTGGGTCATAGTATTGTTGGGCTCTAGCATACTTATAATTTTCTTTTCCTTACAACTATTCCATTTCAACTTTTTATCTATTTATTAAAAATTCCAGTAAATCGACTTGAGAAGTACTGGGCGAAACCGGTTGTCTATTTTAATAGAATGTCATTAAAATACTCTATTTTCCTTGCTATTATAAAGTTTTGTTCCGATCAAGAACTTGTTTATATATATATATATATATATATATATATATATATATATAATGTGAAGAAAACTCAATACATGTATAGAATTTTCTTCTCAGTATTTATAATGCTCTGTATTATATCCATCGAGCTCTCCATTTTTATCTATTATATATATATATATATATTAGCAAAGAAAATAGAGTATTTTAATTACATACTATTAATTTGAGTGCTGACAATTTTTCTATTGTTGCGAAATCGCACTCCATTTTTCATCTAAAGTTGCTAGAGTCCATATACCTAAGATCCGTTGCTTTCCCCTGTTTCTCTCTCTCTTTCTATCTGGCCTGTTAGTATCAGATTCTCCAAGCTCTCTTTCCTCAATGCCTGTCCCAGGAACTTCAGATGTCTCTTCCAGATGCTTAGTATTAATTTACTTTTTGTTTCCATCATTTCTAAGATCTCATCATTACACACATGCTCGATCCATAATATTCGCAGCATCCTTCTGTAGAACCACATTTCAGTTGCTTCAAGTTTTTCCTTCATCTTTGATAATATTGTCTAACATTTACTGACATATTGAAGAAATGAAAACACATAGTAATCCAGTACTCTCTTCCTTGTTTCTAGGGAAATTCTTTCATATATATATATATTAGCAAGGAATATAGAGTATTTTAATGACATTTATTAATTAGTGCTGACAATTTTTCTATCCTTGCGAAGTCGCACTCGATTTTTCATCTAAAGTTGCTAGAACCCATATACATAAGATCCTGGGGACTTGCTCTCTGTAAGCAGAGAGAATGTCTCCTGGGACTTAGTATTATTGGGCTCTAGTATCCTTATAAAATTACATTTTTCCCCATATACCTATTCCATTTCACCTTTTAATCTATTTATCAAAAATCCCACTAAATAGACTTGAGAAGTACTGGGCGAAACCGGTTGTATATTTTAATAGAATGTCATTAAAATACTATATTTTCCTTGCTATTGTAAAGTTTTGTTCGGTTAAGAATTTGTTTAAGCATATATGTATATATATATATATATATATATATATATATATATATATATAATTATGACCGGTAGTGTGTGTGCATATATAAATATACACACACACTACCGGTCATAATTATTAGGCCACCTCAGTGTTTTAAGAAAATGATGTATTTCACATTTTTTTTTTAGTATTTATTGCCAAGTGAATAATTGTAAATGAAAATAGAATGGGTCTTTTGTTTATACTGGATAATAACATGTGCATCAAATGAATTTATAAATATTTAATAATTTTCTATATTGCAGTTTATTAATAAAACAATGAAGAAGGTTTAAGTTGAATCGGATGAGTTTATCTTCGTTTCCTTGACTTGTATAATTTTGCAAAATAATGATAACAAAAGGGCCATCCTATTTTCATTTAGAATTATTTAATAAAAATACTATGAAATACATCACTACTTTTAAAAAACTGTGGTGTCCTAATAATTATTGCCGGTAGTATATATATATATATATATATATATATACGCATTGCTCATTCAGTAATGAATTAGAGCACTCTAGCTACTGGTGTATGATACATCATACGCTAAAAGTCTGCCTCCTTATACCGAGCGACCATAGCTCACAGTTAAAATCGCCGACTGACGCTAATTCCATCATGTTTCAAACAAGCAGTCGGATGTCTAACCGTACTGATGAGCTGTGATACAGCGAAACATATCTGTCTGCGGATGACTATATATATATATATATATATATATATATATATATATATATATATATATATTTGTGGGGGGGTGCGTCGTTGTGTAAAAACTTTATCAAAAATATATATTTTTCTTCTCATCTTCAGCACAACTCCGACTTTCATGTATAATGCAAATATAAGGTGGTGACCAGTTATTTTTCTACCAGTACCTGACGATTGCATTGTGCATGAAACTCAGATTTGAGGAGTAATATATAAGTAGTATCATAAATAAATTAAATTTAAAGCTCTTTTATTACACATGCAGGACTTTTTTTTAATAGCCCCAGCAAAAAATGTACGAAATTTTATATTTCTATAGAATCCATAGATAGAGCGATAGATAGACACATGACGGTACTTTCATTATTCATTTTTAATATTTTATTTTTTACTACCATAAACAGAAAACTATTCAAAAGAGAATCTTTCACCTACGAAAATAGATTAAGGCAAAAAATATATAATAAATAATTCATGCAGAAAGAAAAAAAAGTATCAACATTAATATGAAAGCAAATTTTCTTTTTAGCAATGATCCACAGTATTATTATTTAGAGTAAATAAAAATGAATTCGTCTCAAAACCCATAAGAAATGCAAAATGCATTATCTATTTAATATATATATATATATATATATATATATATATATATATATATATATATATAAGAATTTACCCAAACACACACACACATATATATAAAGTATATATAAATATATATATATAGTTGTATGAATATATAATAAGAATATATATATATATATATATAGACTTATTTATATTCATACAACTGTATATGTATGTATTTATATATATTTTATATGTATATTTACCTTTATATATATATATATATATATATATATATATATATTCTTATCTATACATATATTCGTATATCTATATATTCATTTGTATATATATATATATATATATATATATATATATATATATATAAGCAATTACATATACGAATAAATAAGTGTTTATGCATTCATATCGCTATTGAGAAAACGCGTATATCAAAAGAGAAAGGAAAAAGAAAATTCAGTTTTTCTTTGCTGAACAGATTCTTTTGAAACGAAAAACAAAATTCGACATAAAAATATTAACGGAGAAGATGCCTCTCTCTAATGTGAAACGTTAGATTTATTCTTCTTTATTCATTACCATCACGGCTCCACGCAATAATTTTTGGGGGAACGTGTTTGAGTTTAACAAAAGGCAAGGAAATTGAGACATGAAAAATACATAAGGCAACCAACAAAACATAGGAAATATCCCGCTGATTATCGCTTCTTCTTTTTTTTTAACTGAATATTTTAAATGTTAATAAACATTAAGTTTTGGGCGAGCCGTTAAAATTTGTTTTTTTTTTTGTTTTTTTGTTTTTTACAAAATATGTATATTAATGTATTTTCTGAGAGCAACAAAAAATTACATCTTTTGACAACATCACATATGTCAATAGAAACATTAAAACACATACATTTGAATATATTTACTGAAATATACACAAGGTAAATTTATTCATATTTACTTAGATATGAGCAGTTCAATTCATACCATGTGTACGATTATATATATCTTATTTATACTCAGGCACACGCGTAAATAGACGCATACTTTGGTACATGATATATAAGTGTAACAGGTACATCATAAGTTACTTCTAATATGATATATAAATAAAAGCTATAATGATTCATACGTATATATATATATATATATATATTACGGAAATTAAAGAAGATTAACGAAACTTGGTTATAAACAACCGACAATTTGAAATGATTTGTTGGAACATTATTTTTGATCGATACTCGTATTTAAGTAGATATTCTGTTTTTAAATCTTTATTGAGAAAATGTATATCATTTCACCCCAAGCAAGACCTTATGCCACTATTGTGCAGATGGTTACATAAGGGAAAGTGATGAGAAAGAAGGGATAGTTATAGGAAATGTCAGGAGGAGGGTAATAGACGGATGAAGATACCGATAATGGGGGTAGAGTAGATGAAAAAAGAAAATGGTTACATTTTATCGGTTTCACTGTTGCTAATCTAGTAGCTCGTGTAAATTCATACATAGTAGGCACCAGTGATCTAAGTTCATTGGAACAGAAGGCGTGAAAGTATTTATAGAAGAGGCACAGGGAAGCCACGTAACGCCGGTGAGATAGCGACTGTGGCCGATCAGCCAAATCGGTATCGATCACATTACAGGTTCTCCGTTGGATTTTGTGAAGAACCCCGAGGTGAATAGCAGGGGCACCCGACCAGATGTGGCAGCAGTCTTCAATAGACGGGCGGATGGTAGATTTATATATGTGCAGGATGGACTCAGATGGGAACCGACCTTCCTAGTAGCGGATTTAGCAATGGATTCGATATAGTCATTCCACTTGAGGTCTGTTGAGAGTGTGAGGCCAAGGAGGCATAGTGTTTTACTACTCAATGAGGCTAGCCTGTTCCATGCTAATTGCGGCATGATTCAACTTGTACAGGGCCCGGAGGCCACTGGAGGTAGAGTGTTACATTAACAATTATTTCTTATGGATAAGAGTTAAAAGTTGATTGTAGTGATCGGGAAACATCCTCTTCGGAGTTTGTTCCATAGGTCCGTGTTTCGCGGGTAGAAGTTGTTTGACAGGAAATTATTAGATTTTCAAACATGAAATGTCGCACTTTATCTGAAATGAATAAAATGCTTGTGAAATATTACATGACTTTATTTAAAATAGGCACCATTTTGATGAAGGACTCTTCACCAAGGTATCTCTAAATTGCTTATCACATCTTTTTAAAAAAATTTCATCTTTGATGTGATAAGCAATTAAATAATTCTAGTACCTCTTTCTTATTGGAGAATGTTTTGTGCATATGAAAAACTGAAAAAAGGTTTAAATAAGTGATAATCATTAGGAGAGATATCAGGTGAATATGGAGGATGAAGCAAAATTTTATAATTCAGGCTTAGAAAATTTCAGACATTTGATTGAGAAGAGGGCAGCCGTGTATTGTGCAGCGAAATTGGTCCATCCCTGTTCACAAGTCGTGGATGTTTCTTTTTTTAGTTTTTAGTGCATACTCTCAATTTCTCCACAGTACGAGGTTGCTGGTATTGTTTTCTATAGAGGCCTGAATAAATAAAGAATAACCCATTTGAAAGACCCTCATACAGTAACTAATAACTTTTTAGGTTGCAGTGAAGGTTTTGGATATTGTTTTGGTGATTCACTTGCATATAACCACTGGGCTACCTTCATACTGTTGTCAAAAAGTATTCATTTCTCATCGCATGAGATGATTCAATGCAAAAATGGTACTTTTCACTCATACTGTAAGATTACTCTACATTGTTTCATTGTAACCATTTTCATTCCACATAGAAGCAACAATATATTGAAAGTAACAATTTAATATGTTTTATATACTAATAAGTTGGCTTTGTTAGACGACCGGATCAACAACCAACTTAAAAATGCATCATTTCATTTGTTACAACCTAATACAAAAAAAATTCCTCATACAGTATCCATTAACTTTTTAGGGGATTGTTGGGTATTGCTTTGGTGATTCACCTGAATCTAACCACTGACCTACTCTCTTACTATTGACATAGTGTATCCATTTCTCATCGCATGCAATGATTTGATGCGAAAATGGTTCTTTTCCTCAGTTTGTACTTATTCAGGAAAATTATTCGACAGTTTTCATTGTAATCATTTTTATTTGAGCTTATTAGCAATAATAAGGATGTGCGTTGTGGTGCAGTGAATATCAACTTAGAATGATAAATCGGAGAGCCGAGTTCGAACTCCAGTTTGATTCCTTGCATTCACTTACGCACAAATACCGTTGGAGAAGGTATTAATCCAGCTCTTCTTACAAGTAATGGGTTAAATAACAGGTCAGATTGGGTTCTATAGCCTTGTCTGCCAACCAGTCTACCGCAGAAAGCAATGGCAACCTACTTCGGAATAATCTTCTGCCCAGTTAGTCATGTCTCTTTCGAGACATGATCACCCAAAGGCTGTATCACGTATGGCACTTAACTGACTGAATGGCTTAAAGTATAACCGAAAGCGCTTGGGGGTGGGAGAATAGATAATTTTTTTACAATTTACGTTATGAAAAGAAAAAATAATTTTTACTATTTCGAGATATTTTTGCGTAATCTTGGTAAATATATCTTTTAAAATGAGATGACAGTGTTATTTTCATTTTTGCGTAATTTAGTCGGTAGTTCATTAATCGCACCTCTATATTTCTCATTATAAATATTATTTTAACTTATCAGACTTATTTGATTTACCCTGTCTCTCGTTCCTTCTAACTGTCCTGTAAATATCTGATTCTCTAAGCCCTCCTTCCTCATTAGCTGTCCGAAGAACTTCAACTGTCTTTTACTGATATTAAGTAGAATTTTCCCTTTTGTTTCCATCCTTTCCAAAACATCGTCGCTGCTAAAATGTTTGGTTCCATGGTATCCTCAGCATCTTTCTGCAGAACACCATTTTGGTTACTTCAAGTTCTTCCTTCATCTCTCATGAGTTCGTCCTGCTTTTGTTCTCGGACTGAAGGGCAGACATCACATAACAATCCAGTACTCATTTCTATGTTTTCACTGAAATTTTCATGTCACTTAATACTATAACTCAGTTTTGGAATCCTTCCTTGTCCATGCCAATACACCTTCGAATCTGAGTCTCGCATTTTCCGCTCTCTCTTAGAACACTTCCCAGTTATTTAAATTTCTGCACCAGGTTAATTTCAGTATACCTGACTTGTGGTGGACACTTTGGGCTCCTCCTATTACTGATTGCCATACTGTCAAATTTCTTGTAGTTTATGTTTAGTCCTTCCCTCGCATTCTTTAGCTACTTTCTATAGGAGGTCTTGTAGCTTCCTTTCCGTATCTGCCATCAGTACGTTATCATGTGGGTATCTAATTCATGAATAGACAATCATTTTATAAACATGCCTGTAAATTTACAACAGCGAATACACATGTACACAATTATATATATATAGTCATCCGCAGACAGATCTATTTCGCTGCATCACAGCTCATCAGTACGGTTAGACTCCGATTGCTTTTAACCCAGGATTGAAATCCGACCGAATTGGTGTCAGTCGGCGATTCTACCTCTGGGCTATGGGCGCTCGGTAGAAGGACTTTTAGCGTATCATGTATCGTACTTCAATAGCCAGAGTGCTTAAAACATTACTGAATGAGCGATGCATAGATGCCAGCGTAGCTACTGTTTTTCAAAGTCTACCATTCCTCCAGAGTGATCAATCAGGGTGTGAGAGCGTATATATATATATATATATATATATATATAATAGTGCACAGTTGTATATATTATATATTGTGTATTTGGTTAGCATTCACTCTTTTATACAAGTTTCATTAAACACGACTGACAAGATTCTGTGTGGAAGATTTTTGTCATTTATTTTTCTCTTGAACAAAAGAAAAATTAATGCGGAAAAACTAAAATGTTAAAAAATTATAAGCGTTTTTTTTTTTCAGGACATAAATTAAAATGTTTTTAACATGTGTATGAGAAAATAGAAAAGAAATAGTCACATTCACTTGTAAAATCAAAGACTTATCATAATGGAAACTTAACAATAAAAATGTCAGCACAATAAAATTAACTGCGAACATGGCCTCAGTTTACTAACGATTTAGAAAATAAAACATCCTTATAACTTTAGGTATATGCGTAAAAAGTTCGCACATTTAGTTATTATTTTTTAAAAAATATCCTCAACAATAGCTAAAAGAATAGTTGAAAGCACTCGGATATGCAGAACATTTGGATAATTTTTAACAGTTTATGACGACAAAGAAAATACTTCTTTGAACATAAGAAAAAATAAACAAAGAGCTTAATCACATTCCCTTGAAACACACACACACACACACACATATATATATATATATATATATATATGAGTGTGTGTGTGTGTGTGTGTGTGTGTGTGTGTGTGTGTGTGTGTGTGTGTGTGTGGACCACGTACGCCAGACAAGAGAAGCGTCTGAACACCTTCCACCTGAGAAGTATCCGATGTATATTGGGAATCCATGGCAAGACAAGGTACCCAAAACTGAGGTCCTCTCTCGAGCCGGTCGGCTTACCATGTTCACACTTCTTAAACAGCACAGACTAGTCCACTGCATTCCACACGGTCGCATTTTAAAGAACCTTCTGTATGGAAAAAGAAAAGACCCACTAGGCGGTATCATGACATCATAAAACGCGATATGAAAGCTGTGGGCATCAACATTGAGTCATGGGAAAGCAAAGGATTTTACATTCGTGTAAAATCATTTGTAACATACAGACGGGAGCTGAGGATGGTTCGCCTGAAATAGGCCATACTTCCGATTAACCATGAAATAACGTGTCTGTCTTAATTTTTCTCATATATATATATGTGTGTGTGTGTGTGTGTGTGTGTGTGTGTGTGTGTAGTGTCCAAATAACATAGTGATGATCCACGTATACTGTCTTAATATGTATAGGAAAAACTACTAAAAAGTTGTAAGTTGTAAGTTTAAAAGTGCATTTTTTGACAGTATTTGTTTATTTCTATAATAATAATAATATATATTAATAATAGAAATAAACAAATACTGTCAAAAAATACATTTTTAAACTTACAACTTTTTAGTAGTTTTTCCTATATATATTTGTGGTAATATTCTTATCGGATTTTATAATAAAATGTTTTTTTGCTTCACAAAAGCTGTCGTGTTTCAGTGCTATATTCAGTACCCCATCCTGTATATCACATGATGAGGTACTGAATATAGATATGAAAGACGACATCTCTTCCGTAGCGAAAAAAATTTCATTATAAACTCAAATAATAAGAATATTACTACTAATATTACTCTACTACGTATTGAGTACTCTATAAAAGTAAATGCTATGTAATTTGGAATGCCATTCCATTAGTTCTTGCTCCTAATATATATATATATATATATATATATATATATATATTGAATATATGGACCGGAATCCAACAAAAGGAATAGAATAAGTAAAGAACAAGTCGCAAAAATGTTTTTAATCTAATATGGCAAGAAAATGAACTTATCCACAACACGTAGTCTTTCTCAATTTTTGAACATCTTTTAAAGAATAGAAGGTGTGCCATAGACTTTGATGTGAATTGACTTTCCGTACTGCCCAATTTACATTCACTTTTTCATTTGAAGGTGCTGAAGTCTACCTCAGGTCTTGCAGACTCTCGCTGTTTAAACAGCGAGAGTTTTTACTGTATCTTGCTGTCATTAGTCTCTAGCAGTTTATTCCCCTTTCCCATCATTGAACATTTCATCTTTTTTACAACTCTTATAGATTAATAATATTATTAGCTCTACTTTTGTATTGAGCACTTTTTAAAAATAGTGTTTCTTTTGACTCTTTAGAAATGAATTGAGTTCTTTCGGTGACTGGCGTGTGTATACACTACTTATATGCAACACGTTAAAATTTCCTTTCTGACACCAAATCGGTCGAGTTTCGATCCCGGCCAGAAGCAAGTGAATGCGTCTACCCACACTGATGAGCTGTGATACAGCAAAACAGGCTTGTATGTGGATGACTAATATTTCACTCAGGCAAGGCAGGATCGCCATTAGTGCGCAGGCTGTTACAGCGAGAGAAAGAATTTAGTACAGCGGATATAGATAAAAGAATAACGGTAGATAAGAAGATAGAAAATGGCAATTGGCATTAAATTTCAATTTTGGGGAATCATACTTATCAGTGAAGCAAGTAAATATTATATATATATATATATATATATATATATATATGTAAGTATTGTTGGGATAATATTCCTTGTCAAAAGAAACACTATTTTTAAAAAAGTGCTCAATACAAAAGTAGAGCTAATAATATTATTTATTCATAAATTATAACATGGATAACATATCCATGTTATAATTTATGAATAACATATATATATATATATATATATATATATGTGTGTGTGTGTGTGTGTGTGTGTGTGTGTGTGTGTGTGTCCGACAATGATATCAATCTATGTAAGTATGTATGTATGCATATGATATTTTCAAATGATTTCAAATGATATTTAATTAGAAGGATGAATCTACTGTCAAATGTTTATTTATGTAAAATGTTTCTTAAATTTCTTCTCCTACATACAATGGTTTACTGAAAAAAAAAAATCAAAAACAAGACAAAACCCTTTTTACTCTTACACGTTTATGTGTGAGTATACCCACCCACACACAGTTATATTTATAAGTAGTTTAGACAGTCTTTTTAACTCTACGCTGCGTGTGGTATAGCCAGCAGGAAAGTAGAAATTTGACATGTACACACATACAAAGACAAGATATATACATTTTTTTTAAAATTTCTTTTGAATATTAAATTACAGTCTTCCTTTTTCTGTACCATTTAGTTAAATAATAAAAAAAATCTACCATGACTTCAAATTGTTCCAATTCGTTTCGACAAAAAATGTCATTAAAAGTCTTGTATAAGCTAGAACATCTATGAGGATAGTGCAGAAATAGCAATAGAAATACAACGAGACCTGGTGAGAGGTACAGGGGAGGACTCTTTTTGAATACATTTCATAAACATTGAAATGCATACGACGATTCATTGTGTGGGTATTTTGATGAAATGCAAATATCTATCAATGTAAGGAATTATATTTTCTCTAAAACATTAAATGAGTCACATTCATCATCGTTATTCATCATTTGACGTTCCTAAACAGCGCAACAACTTCTGACAAGTATCACCGGAGTATTTAATGTTAATTATCTAATGTTATTCAGAAAGGTATTTTTTTTTTCTCTGTCAGTCTTCCTTCTGTCTCCCTATTTATCACTTTCTAACTATATATATATATATATATATATATATATATATATATATATATATAAGTAAAGAGAAACCAAAGCTTTACGATTTGGAGTTCTCTGGCATTTGCTTTCTTTAAACTGCTCAATAGAATAAATATTGTAGACCATAAATATAATTATATAATTAAATTTGTTATAAAATTAAAAATAAAGGTTAAATTGCAACACGGAAATTTCTCTGTTTCGAGATTTCTATCTCTTCATCAGGTAATGTTAATTCTGAAAATGATGTTCATTTAAATACAAGAAACAATACGTTAGTTATTTATAGATATGGGAAATATAAAATGTTTATGCGTGTGTTACTTTTAACTAATCAAAATAGAGATTCACTTTAAAATTTGACAAGTAATTTCTATTTTTAGGGAATACATGCTTTCTTCTTTCATCCTTAGAGGTCAAAGTGTCAACCTAATTTGGAACTAATTTTATATTTTATGTTTATTACCCAACTCTAGATCCTGTTACCTTTTAAGTATACATTCATTGTACCAAAAATTCTCAGAGTAAAAAGGAAAGAGATGACGAAAGAAGAAAAAACCTTTTATATTTTATACATACGTACATATATATAGGAGGATGTGCGTTGTTGTACAATGGATATAGCATCGGAACGACAAATTAGGGAGCCGAGTTCGAATTCCAGTTGAATTCCTTGCATTCACTCACGCACAAATAACAATTGTATAAGGTATTAATCCGTCTTTTCCCTCCAGTGTTGGTTAAAATAATAAGACAAATTAGGTTCTATAGCCTTGGCTGGCAACCAGTCTACCGCAGAAAGCAATGGCAACCTTCGGGATAATCTTCTGCCCAGTCAGTCATGTCTCTTTCGAGACATGATCGCCCAAAGCTTATATCACGTATGGCACTTAACTGACACACAAACACACACACACACACACACACACACACACACACACATATATATATATATATATATATGTGTGTATATATATATATATATATATATATTACAAGGTTAAAAATACAAGAAAAAATGTTTAAAATGCAAGTCATCCGGTTATCGTGGCATAGCCACACGTCTCATTAAACTTATGCATATCATAAAAACAGGTAAAGTTACGCAAAATATATATACTTAAAGACTCCAGTTTCATTTTCATCTTCTTTTTCATATATATGCACACACGCACGCACACACACACACACACACACACACACACACACACACACACACACACACACACACACACACACCACACACAGACTCCCCCATATTTATATATAAATTCCATCTTATTTTATCAGATATATTACCAAAATTGTACAAAAATCAACTTAAATACTAATGAGTAAATTTATTTAAAAAATTGCCATTGCTTTTAAACACGGCCTCCAGATGACTTCGTAATCTCCTGCATCTCTCCTGGACGGTATCCTTTAAGTTGATGAATGCGTGCATATTCCTTGCCTTCAATTCATTTTTGTTGTTACAAGGAATTTTCTTGCTCGTTCAGTCAACTGCACCCTACTCATAATAATTAAGGAGGTGGCCGTCTGGGGAATTAGGTAAAGAAATGTAAGGATTTATGTGGTTGCATGAATCGTCTTCAATCCACAACTGCTTCTGTGACATGGTATAGCGTCCTGTTTCTGACTTTGTGTTATCCAACAGCCACCCTTTGATCTGGGACAGCCCTACTTCCTCAATGTAATTGATGTAGGCCTCCCTGTTGAGTCCCAGACCCTGTGGTAAGATGAATGGAGATATAACGTCGTCATCACTAGTGATAACTTCAAACACGATGATGACGTCTGGAAATATCCAACTTTTTATCCGAATTCTCTACACTGTCCTCTACACTGTTTGACAGTCAAACACTCTGAAATGTTTGTGTTGTGGCTACCGGCGCGAATGCCAAGCAGTACAACATGCTGTTTTAAATTTCTGGAAGAGAGAAATGCGTCATGGTGAACTTTTTCTCGCAGATGTTGTCTATCTGATCCTCTTATACTGTGCAGTAGACAAAGAAAAAACAAACACCGCGCAAGGGGCAAAATTAATATATATATATATATATATATATATATATATATATATATATATAATCTAAACATAAAAATTAACAATGATGAAAACTCCCAATCTTCAGGCCATTTTCTTGCTCTCCTCATTCTCTAATACATATCCAAATGAATTGAAGGTTATCTTCAATACTGTAAAATGTTTTAATGTTAATATCGATATGAATTTCAGATTAGATATATGTAACATTTAAGAAAGGGAAAATTACACAAACACATTCAATAGATCCAGATTTTTTCACAAAGATTGAGTAACTGAAAAAAAATAAGGAACCTTTTAAAACATAGAATTCAACAAGTGAAGTGAAAGACAACATACACAAATAAGGAGAAATTAAGATTAGAATACTAAATGCTTGTGAGTTTGGGGCTTAATAAACGAGTTGAATTCACTTAACAAAAATATTAGCCATAAACAATTTAACTGTCCCTGTGTTGCAAAGCAGTTTCAACATTCTTAATTGGACCATAGCTGACATTAAACGAATGGATGTCAAAACGAGAAAGCTTATCATTTGACACGACGTGCGACATCTTAAGTCTGATATTGATCATCAGTACGGATCCAGACCTGAAGGATGCAAAGAATTAATTCAATTACGGCTGTCTTACAGAACAACAACGACCGGTCTTTGAAAATAGATACCTAGAAACTACAGAAAACTAGATCATTATCTGCATCAAAAAACTTTAATTAAATAAGAAAATTCATTCAGTAATAAAGGAAGCCAACAAATTCAAAAGAGAATCTCAAGTGGGTTAAGAAATGAACCGATAAAATACGCCAACGACAGCAGAAATGAGACGAAAAAGAAAACAAAAACAAAGGCAATATACTAAATGTAAAAATGATAGGAAAATAAGTCTTTTAATAGCCCATACCAAACAAGCTGATGTATACAAATCCAGTACACATCAGTGGTTACCTCGTGCAGTGTTACAAGCTGAAATAGAAGATTTGATTCATGCTGCACAAGACCAATGCTTGCCAACTAAAAATTACCAAGCACCCATACCAAAAAAATCTTAACCCAAAATGCAGAATCTAAAATTCATATCCAGAAACACTTGACCATCTTGTATCGGTTTCATGGTCTGAGTACCCACTGAATTTAATGCTCGGCATGATAGAGTTGGAAAATATCTGCATTTTACGGGAAACTATCTACAAGAAACTAATATGAATATCACCCAGACCCGGTTACAGAGATAGGACCTATGATAATTTTATGGAACTTTACAAAACATGCAGACAAAACAATCAAAGCCAAATAACCAGACATCTTGATCGAAAACCACAAAATCAGAATGTGCATTCATGTTGACATGGTAGTTTCTACAGATTGTAAATTATCTTTAAACATCTTAAAAAATAACTATCAATCTACAAGGATCTTAAAGTTTAAATATGGCACATGCAGATATAAATAATTCCAGTGTTAGTTGGAGAGTAAGGATTGAATAGAAAAGGTTTCGATGGACTCATTGAAAGGATTTCTGGTTGCCCAAACTTTAAAGAAATACAAAGAAAATAAATAAATCACTCACATTCGAAGTCGTGAATTATGCAAGAGGCCAGCCAAGATGCTTCTGTGTCATTATGCATTCCCAAATTGTGATCAAACCAAAACTGCTGAACCAAAACCTTTACCTCTGTGCAAGAAAGCTACTGGTTATTGTGCACCTTAGAATGTAGTGATATCCTTGGCAATCAAACAGTGTACTACAATTTATCATTTGAGAATCCAGCAGTGTGGCATGAAAAAATTGTGATTAATCTACTTAAAGAATTTGAAGAGGAACAACTCGAAGGCATAACATTCAATAGCATCAAAGCATTCTCTATCACTCAGAGAGATGAAGCTTTTGTTTACGTAAAAGATCAAATTGCCAAACAGAAGTGAAGTCCACAGGTTGCGACTGAAAATCGACACAGGAGCCCATGAAAACACTCTACCAGTCTGATCTGTTGTATTTACATGGTATATTAATGCTACCATAACATTTTATTGGGGTGCCGTCGTATGCTACCAGTTTTTCCCAATCGTTTTACTTTTTTTCTTTTTTCTTTTTTTTTTCAATTGGAGTAGATATCGCCCGGTTCACACTCCTCCCACGTCTATTGAACAGGTGAAGAGGCTCATCCATGTGTTCCCTGTTTAGGATGTGGTTTCCGGCTTTCTCTTTTCCAATCTTTTTACTCTTTTCCTTTTTTTTTTCAACTGTAGTAGATAGACTAAACTGTCGCCCGGTTCACACTCCACCCACGTCTATTGAACAGGTGAAAAGACTCTCTTTTCCAATCTTTTCACTCTTACGTAGCCCTCTGCGCGTCAGTGGCGTTACCGCCTTACTTGGGGTGTTCTGATTAAAAAAAGAAAGAAGTACAGCTCATATTTTACGAAGCGCTGTATCTATGTAAAATTTTTCTGATTATTTTTTTTTTTTCAAAAATGATGTCATGAAGCCATTTCTTGTCTTAGATACTTGGCTGGGCCCCGGAAGTAAATAAGAACAAAACAGAAACAAAGGCAAGAAGAAGAAGAAGAAGAAGAAGAAGAAGAAAAACAAGAAGAAGAAGAAGAAGAAGAAGAAGAAGAAATAATAATAATAATAATAATAATAATAATAATAATAATAATAAAACTAGATTAGCCTAGACCCTGCTGTTACAATAAAAGAATTAAATCCAGAAGAAGCTTATAAATATCTAGGTGTAAATGAGAGTGAAAAAATTCACCATAAAAAAATGAAAGAAATAGTGCGTAAAAAGTACTATAGAAGGCTACGACTGATATTAAAAACTGAATTGAATTCTTAGAACAGAATTATGGCCATTAATAACTTTGCCATCCCAGTTGTCCAATATAGTTTCAACATCTTAAACCGGAATCTAAACGACATCAGGAGAATGGATTCTAAAACAAGAAAGCTTCTTTCTAAGCATAAGATGCATCATTTAAAGGCTGATGTAGACCGTTTATACATACCCCGTAAAGAAGGTGGAAGAGGTCTTATTCAGCTAGAATTGTCATACAATATTGGCTTACTAACATACATAGAAAAAAACAAAAGACTGGATGATACAATTAGTCAAGCAACATGAAGAAAGAAAGAAAAAATATTCAATAATAAAAGGAGGAAGTAAATACAAACAAGATTTACATTTAGTAGATTCTGTAGAAAAGCAAAACAGATGCCAAGAACCAAATATTTCGGCAAAAAATATGAAAATGAAAGCCAAAGATAAAGCTCTTGAACAGATGAAACAACGCTGGCAAGACAAACCAAGACAAAACTGCATGGCCAATATCCAGAACGTGCCAATACATTCAATGTTGATAAAGTTAATACTCATCGATGGTTACGTGCATCTGGATTAAAGTCTGAGACTGAAGGCTTTATTCTTGCAGCGCAAGACCAAAGTCTTTTCACTAGAAATGTTCACGCAAATATTATACATAATAATGTGGATCCAAAATGAAGGTTCTGTGATAAACACCAAGAAATAATAGACCATTTAATCTCAGGTTGTTCTGTACTTGCTCCAAATGAATATAAAAATTGTCACGATAGAGTGGGACAATATTTACATTAGACAATGTGCAAACACTATGGAAAATATGTAAACAAACACTAGTATGAACATCATCCAGCACCGGTTACAGAAATAGAAGATGTCACCATCTACACAGACAGAAAAATGAAGCAAATAGGCCGGACATTATTGTAAAAAACAGAAAGAAAAAAATTGTCTATTAATTGATATGGCTTGTCCAGCGGATTTTAACATAGCAACCAAAGAATTCGAAAACCTGTCAAAATATAAAACCTGGAAATTGAAATAGAAAAAAATGTGGAAATTGAAAACAAAAGTTGTGCCAGTGATAGAAGGTGCACTTGGAATGATAAAAAATGGAACAAAACAACACATTGAAAGAATCCCTGAAAACCCCAGCTTAAGGGATATACAAAAAATTGCCTTATTAAGTACAGCCCACACACTAAGGAAAATTTTGTCTATGTTACGCTAGGGATGGTAGGGGATATAGAAAAAAACATGAAATGGAGCCATAACAACACGCCACGACCTGCCTTAGGTCTTCCCGCAGACTTGGTTGGCATTGCGACTATAGCAGAAATCGAAATATGATGAAAAATGACATCATAATAATAAACATTGAAAGAATCCCTGGAAACCCCAGCTTAAGAGATATACAAAAAATTGCCTTATTAAGTACAGCCCACATACTAAGGAGAACTTTGTCTATGTAACGCTATGGATGTTAGAAAGATATGAAAAAACATGAAATGTAGCCATAACACCAGGACTTGCCTTATGTCTTCTTGCAGACTTGGTAGGTAGTGCAGCAATAGCAGAAATCAAATTAGGATGAGGATAATGATAATAATAAGTCTTCTTGTGTTACCGTATTATAAATATATATAATGCACTCAAGTTCATAACCGAAACAGCGGAAAGAACAGCTAATTGGTTATGGATCAAAAGAGACAGTGCCTGGATTCCAAATTGTTAGCTAAAATTCCCCGAAATTCTGCGTCTAAGTTAATGTTTCGGACGAGCTCATGTGCGGTTTGCCTCTAAATGGAAAGTGGGTCTGACTGTCGCCAATCGGAAGCATTGGCAAGGTTTCGTACCGGGCCTAAACGTAATTTTCCAGTGTCTGAAAGCGCTTATCGAGGGTGGGCCGGAGGCTGATCATCTCTGGTCGGGTCGGTGCGGTGAGGGGGGTATGATGTTGAAAGACCCGAAACCCCCTAGTGATCCTCGCGATGACATCACTGACGACACCCTCTAGCGCCCCCACCCCATTACGGTGCGTATGTTTGAAATTCTAGTCAAAGTTTATTCATTTTTTCCTAAATTAATGCTAACCGAGTTGACCAAGGCAGCATGATATCAAACATTATTTCATTATAATTATCCCAACACCAAAAAATAAATAATTGTTTCATGCTATCTTTGCCGTAACCGATTTTATTAGGTAAAACTGTTAATCTGCCTCTATATTTCCTTTTACTGCATCACTATTTTATTTATTTCTGTTTCAGCTTTATTGCGGCCTCGTTCCCAATATCTGCAACACTTGACGTCACGCTAAACCATTTCAAACATTCGAAAATTTAAGTTGTTTTGCCAACTTGAAAAAAGGGTGGGTTTAAGGAAAAAGTGGTATGTCTTAAGTTGTTCGATACATCTAAATGTAAATCAGTCAGTTAAGTGCCCTACATGAAACACGCTTAGGCGATCATGTCTCTTTCGAAAGGTGACTCACTGGGCAGAAGATTATCCCTCAGTAGGTTGCCATTGCTTTCTGCGGTAGACTGGTTGCCAGTTAAGGCTATAGAACCCAATCTGTCCTGCTATTTAACCCATAACTGGAGAGAAGAGATGGATTAATACCTTTCCCAAGGGTATTTGTGCGTAAGTGAATGCAATGGATACAACTGGAATTCGAACTCGGCTCCCTAATTTATCGTTCCGAGCCGATATCCACTAAACCACAACACACATCTAAATACCAGGAAATAAAAGCTAAAATTTTGAACTGCTACCTCTTGTTCATCTTTTGATCTGAAAATCAGATATCTTCAGTAAACACTATATAAAAATAACATGTTCAATAGATAACTACAGTGATAATATTCAATATATTAATAAATGATCAATAGATTTATGGCATGGATCAACTCCAGTGTCTCATATAATATAGCTCATTAAGATGAGATTGTCCCAAAAATCAATTTAATTATTTCCCTGTTAGACCTGATTAGTGGCACTACCCAAAATTTTGGAGTGGAGTCGGTCAATAAGAGCATCCATTGAATATCTATCGATTTATTGAATATTTTCACTCTAGTTAACTACTGTGCATTCTAAAACATATTCAACAGGCTTTCAAATATGTTAAATTCGAATATTTGTTATTCTGATAGATTTTTTCAGTTGTAATATATATATATATATATATATATATATATATATATATATATATATAGATTGGAGTAGATAGACTAAACTATCGCCCGTCTATTGAACAGGTGTAGAGTCTCATCCCTTGTTCCCTGTTTAGGATGTGGTTTCCCGCTTTCTCTTTTCCAATCTTTTCACTTTTCTTTCTTTTTTTTTTTTCAATTAGAGTAGATAGACTAAACTATCGCCCGATTCACACTACACCCACTTCTATTGAACAAGTGTAGAGGCTCATCTCTTGTTCCCTGTTTAGGATGTGGTTTCCGGCTTTCTCTTTTCCAATATTTTCACTCCATTCATTATTTTTTTCAATTGGAGTAGATAGACTAAACTATCGCCCGGTTTGACACTCCACCCACGTCTATTGAACAGTTGTAGAGGCTCATCCCTTGTTCCCTGTTTAGAATGTGGTTTTCGGCTTTCTCTTTTCAAATCTTTTCACTCTTACGTAGCCCCTTGCACATCAGTGGCGTTACCGCCTTGCTCGGAGTGATATGATTAAAAATATATATATATATATATATATATATATACTGAAACTATATATAGTTATATGTATATATATATTTTATATATATATATATATACTGTAACTATATATATATATATATATATATATATATATATATATATGAATTAATTGTGGATAGAGTTGTAGTACACATATGTGTGTGTGTGTATGTACTGCAACTATATCCTCAATTAATCTATCGACACGCATATTATTGAAACATAACATGTAAAAGTGTTAACATTATTTTTTAAAATATATATTTGTATATTGCGATATTATATACACACATTATATCAAGTTCTTTGATGCCACCATTTATTTTATTTTGGTTCTTTGTCGGTAGCATCCATTACTGTCGAAAAAAAAGTATCTAAAAATGTTATTACATAACTGATATAGTACGGTAAAAAAAAAAACCTTTCGTTTGATTTCAAAAAACAGTGTAAACCGATTAAGAAGATCTTCCCGCTGTTTAGAAGATATTTCTACAAAATACCTTCCGTCATTTTTTTAAGAATAAAAGATAAACATTCAGTCATTTTTTTAAGCTTTTATGATAAAATATTTATCGTTGATACTCTTACGTTCTAATAATACTTTCCCCAGTCTATATTTTACAATTATTAAGCTTTATTTATGCGTTGATTTTTGAAAAAAAAATTAATAACATGACTTATATATACCTTTGATGAATACATATAACTCTAGACTTTAAATACAATATTATACTTTACCTCTCTTTATTCGTAATAATTATTTTATGTTTAGTTAGATTAAAGTGTTTAGTTATGTTAATACTGTAACATATTTTAAGAAATATATTGTGTAAAGTATTTTTTCAAATTGTTAAATCATTAGGTTTTAATCACATGAGAAGATGGTTTAAAAATGAAGTAGTCTTCACCCTTTTACTGTTGGATTTGTTAAATGTAAATTCCTCTTCTATTCAAATAGTTTATTTTCTCGCTCTTCTCGCTTGTTGAACTCACTTCTATTTATTGCTTCCTTGCAGCTACAATTTCAAAAAAGTTTAAATGCATCGTCAATTACCATCTTTTATCTACTTGAGTCCAAGCCATTTTTTTCATCTTTTTTTCGACATTTCCTGTACCATTTTATTCTCTCACTGTGGCCTCTTGCGCACCAGTGGCGTTTTTGCCCTGTTTGGCTTGAAAAAGTTTCTCTTTTCTGTATCTGATTTTATTACAGGTGGCACACACAGTTCAACAGACATCAGTTTTTCCTCTACATTGTAAATATTCATCCATTGCTTTATTACACGTGACACTTATCTGACGAATGAAATCCTACCTCAACATATATATATATATATATATATATATATATATACCCGAGTTGGTACAGAACGAAGAAAGAATTGTTTTTCCAACGTCCAAAACATTAATTTAAAACAGTGCTCGATATATAATATAATATAGAGCTGTGAATATTTATTATAAATTATATTTTAGAACATGTACATAATGTTTTTTAAAAACATATATATAAAAAACATTATATATATATATATATATATATATATATATAATACATTATGTACATGTTCTAAAATAGAATATATATACACTATACTATACTATACCCATCCGCAGACAGATCTGTTTCGCCGTATTACAGCTCATCAGTACGGCTTAGACTCCGGTCGTTTCCTAACCCAGGATTGTAACCCGACCGAATTTGCGTCAGTCGACGATTTTTCCCCTAGGCCACGAGCGTCCAGTAGAAGAAGGCAGGCTTTTTAGCGCGTAAAAACAAGCCCAATAGCTAGAGTGATCCAATTCATTATCGAATGAGCGGTGCGTAAATGCCGGAGTAACTACTGTTTACAAAGTCTACCACTCTTCTATATTGCTATATATATATATATATATATATATATATATATATATATATATATATATATATATATATATATTCTCTTTACAAGGGGTCGAAGAATGCATGCCTTTAAATGACATGTTGATTTCCCCACTAAGTTTTATCTGAATTAACAAATAAAGAAAAAAATAAATAAGTATATATATATATATATATATATATGTGTGTGTGTGTGTGTGTGTGTGTGTGTGTGTGTGTGTGTGTGCTTGCGTGCGTGCGTGCGTAGGGGTGGTGCAAATATAAAATTTGTCCCTTAGCTTAGTGATGACATATACAGCGTTGCAACACAAGAGTTTCAGAGATAAACGTTTTTGTAATTGTTCGATCCACTCGCCAGGAGGTTTCAGCAATTGCTAACCAACTCCCTCGGCTTTCATTATCTTTATCAGTCAGTTAAATGCCTTACGTGATACACGCTTGGGTGATCATGTCTCTTTCGAGATATGACTGACTGGGGAGAAATTTTTTCTGCATAGGTTACCATTAATTTCTGCGGTAGGCTGGTTGTCAACCAAGGCTATAGAACCCAATCTGTCTTGTTATTTGACCCATAGCTGGAGGAACGAGACGGATTAATAACTTTTCCAAGGGTATTTGGATGTCAGTGAATGCAACAAATTCAATTGGAATTCGAAATCGGTTCTCCGATTTATCGTTCCGATAAATTCGATGTCCACTGCACAATGCACATACTAAGTTAAAATTAACTTATTCATTAGTTTTTGGTGCTAAATTGATTTTTCTTTATTTGTCTGTGTATGTATATGTGTGTATGTTTGCGTGTGTACACGTGTGTCTATGTGTACAATGTCATGGTTATTTCCTTTCCAGCATTGTCTTGTCTCCTTATATTCTCTCTGAATTCGTTTTTCTCTCTTTCATATATATATATATATATATATATATACTACCGGCCATAATTATTAGGCCACCACAATATTTTTAAAAGAAATTATGTATTTCTTGCTATTTTTAGTGGGAAATTGTAAATGAAAATAGAATTGTACTTTTGTTATTATTACTTTGCAAAGTTTGACAAAGAAAGGAAGCAAAGATGAACTCATCCAAATCACCCTAATTTTTTTTAATTCTTTCATTGATGAAACTGCAATATAATTAATGATTAAATATTTATAAATTCATTTGATGCACATGTTATAGTGTAATATAAACAAAAGAACCATTCTATTTTCATTTGCAATTATTCAATTGGTAACAAATACTAAAAATTAGTATTTTATTAACACTCGGTTGGGCTAATAATTATGACCGGTAGTATATATGATGGACTCTCCCGTCGATCACGACTTATGAGGTCTAAACAACCGTTTAATTTGATGTAGCATGCCGGCACTTACTCAATCGTAAATGGCATTTGAGTCCTGCAAGAGATTTACAAACAAGTCCACAATGGAGGCAAGAAGGGAGATTGCACGAATGATCGGCTGGGACACTTGCAGATGTTTTGGTTCTCTCACGTCTTACGCGCAGCTGGTCAATCTCAGTCTCAGAGAACTGCTTAATGCCCCTCTGGCAGGCAGATCTTCATTCAATTCGTTGGGAGGCAATTTGCTCAAAATCACGGTGACGAATATTTGTACATGTCAAATTCATTTTCAGCTTATCCTTAAAGCGAAGCAGAGGTCTACCCACATTCCGTCGTCCACTGCTAAGCTCGCCGTACAACACTTGCTTTGGTATCCGGTCATTTTCCATACGTAAGACATGTCCTGCCCAACGCAGCTGTGATTGCATCAAAAAGCTCTCAATTCCGCTAATACTGCAGCGCGTGAATAGGTCCGCATTAGACATCCGATTGTTTAGGGTGAAACCACAAATTCTTCTAAGGCAATTTTTGTGGAAGACATCAAGATTCTGGATGTGATTATGATAGACTGTCCATGATTCCGATCCATAAAGCAGCGTAGTTAGCACAACTGCTTTATACACAAGTACTTTAGTCCTTAGGCTAATCCCCCTATCATCCCACAACCGATGGCGCAGTTTCCCAAAAGCATTAGTTGCTTTCGCAATTCGATTAATGATTTCATCATGAAGAAAAGCATTCCAATTAACCTTACTTCAAAGATAGGTAAAGCTTTTCACATATTTAAGATCTTTACCATCTACTCGGGAAAGCTGTATACTGGTGGCCGCTGCTTCACACCCAGAACTTGTTTTGGTGTGGGGCGAGGTTGTTGAATCACCTCTGTTTTCTTGATGCTTATTGTCAGACCAAAAGCCTTGCAAGCAGTGGAAAACCTATCTACAAGCAGTTGCGCTTACTCCTGAGAGGTTGCACAAAGTGCAGCGTCATCTGCAAACAAAAGATCCCTAATGATAGTTTGTCGTATGTGGGTCTTAGCTTTGAAACGCTGCTGGTTAAAGAGACCACCACTTGTTCTGAATTTGAATTCTACGCCTGTACCAATATCAGCAAAAGCATACTTCAGCATAACTGAAAAGAACAAAGCAAACAGCACAGGTGCCATTACGCAACCCTGTTTAGTACCATTTGTCACATTGAAAGGTTCTGAAGACTCCCCATTTGAAACAACAGATGCCTCCATTCCATCATGTAAAGACATGATTACATTCAGCATGTTGTCGGGTATTCCCAGCTTTTTCAAAACCTTCCAGAGAGCTGCACGGTTGACTGTGTCAAAGGCCTTTGTAAGGTCAATGAAAACCATATACAGCTCCTCGTTCTTCTCTCGGACTTTCTCAGCAACCTGGCGGAGGGAAAAGATCATATTGACAGTACCTCGACCAGCACGGAAACCGCATTGAGATTCGGGGTAGATACCGTCAACAAAGTGTTTGATTATTCTGCTGAGAATAAGTCTTTCCAAGATCTTCTCTGCAATTGATAAAAGTGAGATACCACGATGGTTGTCACAGATGTTCCTATTGCCCTTATTTTTATACAGGTGTTGAATTAGTGCATCTTTGAAATCCTGAGGGACATTTCCAGTCAGCCAGATCTTCACAAAGAGACTATGCAGCTTCTTCACCAGTTTCTGACCACCGTACTTAAAAACCTCAGGAGTTAAGGCGTCTTTCCCAGATTATTTGCCTGAAGAAATTTGCTTGATAGCAACAAAAACCTCATGTACCGCTAGAAGGAAAGAGAGTTAAAAAATTTCTGGTCGCTCAGTGATAGATAAAATTATTTCTTCGTCAGTTGTAGAAGCATTGTTTAGAACTGCTTCAAAATGCTCCTTCCAGCGATTCAAAATATCCGCTCTGTCAGTCAGCAGTGTGTCATCACTTGCAAATATGGGAGAAGCACCAGATTCGTGTGGCCCAAAAACTTTCTTAATACCTTCATAAAAGGCTTTCGAGTCCTTCCTATCAAATGCTTCTTGCACTGACTTGGCATGTGACGATCACCATGCCTCTTTCATCTGCCGTGGTGTTTTCTGGACCTTGCTTTTGCATGCATTGTACTCTTTCTTCTTTAATGTGGAGTTCGTATTCTCAATGAGCTTTGTGTATATCGTTGATCAAATCCCGTGCCTCAACAATTTGATCATCAAACCAGTCCTGATTCTTATGAATAAGTAAGCCCAGAGCTTCCAATGCAGATGTGTGAATTGCGTCACGTAATGATTTCCATGAAGATTCAATATCATCAGTTATTTCAACAGAATCTAATGAATGATGAAGGTGGGCCGACAGTGCCGCTTGTTGACCGGTGCTTTTTAATGGAAGGACGTTAATTTGTTTGGGGACATTCGTCTGTGTTGTAAATGCAACGTTGTTTTACTTCAGAACAATGCATGGTCGGAAAGATAGCAACATATATGGAATGAACGAGTGATATGAAAGTCTTTAATGTCACGTCTTTTGGTGATGATGTAGTCAGTCAAGTGCCAATCCCTTGAGCGAGGGTGAATCCATGTAGTCTTGTGGGAGTTTTTCTGTTGGAATACCGTGTTGGTAATACACGGGTTAAACTCCCTACAAAGTGACAACAAAAGAAGACCATTATCATTCATATGACCAACACCATGATGACCCAAAACACCACCCCATGATGCGCTATCCACACCCACACAAGCATTAAAATCACCCATTAATACAAGTTTATCCTTGTGTCGCACATTCGCAACAATTTCCTCAGTTGTTGGTAAAATTCATTTTTCTCCGGCTCTGGTTTGTCTACCGTGGGAGCATAACAACTAATTAATACGACACGGGTATCGCATTCTAGATTGAGGGTTAATGTCATTAGGCGATCCGAAAACCCCTTTGGAAGGGTTGGTAATGACTTAGCAAGGTTGGACTTGATAACAAATCCTACTCCGGAATGACAAGGTTCTTCTGGGCCTTTGCCGCTCCAGAAAAAGGTATACTCGCTTTTCTCTTCAGTCAGTTGCGAGTTGCCAGCCAGGCGCATTTCACTAACGGCTGCAATATCAATCCCGAACTTTTTCAGCTCAAGTGCAACAAGAGCCGTCTTACGTTCTGGCTGATTATCATTGTCAAGTAGAGTGCGGACATTCCAAGATCCAAAATGAAAGCTTTTGCTTCTTCTACTATTGAGACTGCGTGCTGGACACCTAGGCAGCTGGAGTACGCTGTCAAGGGTGGTTATGAGCAGGAATTTGTTTAGGGCTCCTTTTATCGCCCCCTCACCAGTATGGGGAAAGCAGTGCTGTTCCCTAAATAGGGCTGATTTGTCACCGATGGAGGACACGAACTGCACAATTGCTCAGGTATTTGTGCAGAACGGCCATCACCCACCGGTCGCCACAGTGCAGTGTAGAGATCCAGCTAGGAACTTCCAGTCATATCCTTCACCTGTTCCCGTAGCCTTCACCCAATCGCCTGTGGACTTTTGTGTGGGCAGGACTTTTGATTAAACTTAAGTTATCAAGAAACCTACACGAATGATTTGATTATAGTGGTGAAAGCCTGTGCAAATACTATCCACACTTTTTGGATCTATTCATAAACTCAAGTCGGTGCAGAAAATTGCCACAGATTAGCAAGAAAAGACCTCAGGTTTTACATCAGAGTTTCCTTCTTTAGATACGTGTCTTAACAAAGACTAAGGATGGTATCTTGTCCATTGGTATAAACGCGCCCCCAGACACCAACCTGGGAATTTCCATGTCCCGGCGCATGGTAGTATATATATATATATATATATATATATATATATATATATATATATATATATAAGAGAATAAAGAGAAAGCAAAAAAGGTCACAGTAAGTGTCGGAGAAAGGGTAAAAGAAGGGTGAGAACACTAGTGTAAAGAGAGCTGCGTGAGAGTCGAGAGAAAAGAGTAAAGAACAAGATACGGGAGTGTCAGGGGAAAGGATGGGAGTCAAGGAAATAAGAGATGAGAGCTGACGTTACATTTAAACTCTTGGAGATTTTAGGTGTCAGAGTAGCACGTATACAGAAGGGAGTTCCACGGGTAGGAAGTGAAAGAAAGCAAGCTGACAGAGAAGAATTTGCGGTTACACTTGATTGTTTTCACTGTAAAAGGGTGGGATCTAGTAGCTAGCCTAGTAGCTGGAGTAAATTCGTGCATAGGGGAAACTAGGGGGCTAAGCTTGTCGGAGCAGAAACGGTAAAGTATTTGTTGAAGCGACAGGGAACCCACAACGCGTCGCTGAGAAAGTGAGTGGAGTTGGGCTATCAGTTCGGAATCGATTTCAATGAGGATTTTTCTTTGGATTTTGTCGAGAATCCGAGATGAACAGCAGGGACACCCGACCAGATGTGACAGCAGTATTCAATGCACGGGCGGATGTTGTATATATAATAATAGAATAAAGAGAAAGTAGAACAGGTCACAGTAGGTGTCGGAGAATGGGTAAGAGAAGGGTGAGAACACTAGTCTGAAGAGAGCTGCGTGAGAGTCGAGAGAAAAGAGTAAAGAACAAGATACGGGAGTGTCAGGGGAAAGGATGGGAGTCAAGGAAATAAGAGATGAGAGCTGACGTTACATTTAAACTCTTGGAGATTTTAGGTGTCAGAGTAGCACGTATACAGAAGGGAGTTCCACAGGTAGGAAGTGAAAGAAAGCAAGCTGACAGAGTAGAATTTGCGGTTACACTTGATTGTTTTCACTGTAAAAGGGTGGGATCTAGTAGCTAGCCTAGTAGCTGGAGTAAATTCGTGCATAGGGGAAACTAGGGGGCTAAGCTTGTCGGAGCAGAAACCGTAAAGTTTTTGTTGACGAGTCAGGGAACCCACAACGGCGAGAAAGTGAGTGAAGTCGAGCTGTCAGGTCGGGATCGATTACATTGCAGATTTTCCTTTAGATTTTGTCGAAAACCTCGAGATGAATAGCAGAGACGCCTGACTCGATATGACAACATATTCAATGCATGGCCAGATGGTAGATTTGTAAATGTGCAAGATGGATTCAGACAAGAAAGACTTCGTGGCCGGACAAGATGACCCGACCTTCCTAGCAGTCTGTCAGCAAACATCTTTCTCTAGCTAGGGGGGGGTTCACTTGGATCTCCTGAGCACTCATACATGTGTCTTTGCCTCTAAATTCAGCTAGCTACCTTTTCTTTCACTATCCCTCCCCTTCCTCTCCTGACTGTTCTTTGCTGGACAGTATCTGATAATATAGAGAAGGCTTTTCTTCTCGCCCGTTTGCTAATATATTTGGGTTCGGTGACTTTAATGCCCACCATACCAAGTGGCTCAAAAACTCTCACTGATCTTGCTGACATCCACACCTTGAATTTTGTGATCACTCAGCCTTTCACGCAATAGGTAAACTTTCCTACACATTTCCTTAGTATGTCTGAAAAACAAGCTTCTCTGTTAGATCTTTGCTTCATTTCTATGCCTGACTCCTGCCATGCTACTCTCCCTCCTGCAATGAATCTCCGACATGTAGATCTCTTACTGCTATCAAAGAACCGAATGGAAGATTCTCCGCGATTTTCTTTGTGACGTCCCTTGTGAAAAGTGTTGAAGATAATTCACCATAATAGGCGCTTTTCTACCTCTGCTCGTAAAGAGGAATCTCAATGGTGCTAAGATGTTGCTTACTGACAGAATGAAGCAGCGTACAACAGCCCGCAAGTTCGACTCGAAGACTAGTGGCTGCTCTGGCGACACAAATACCATTATGAGCACTTAATATATCATACAAAAAGCAAATAATAATAATATCAATAATAATAAATCTACTCTTTAAACAAAAAGCTTCAAGGCTTCTCCAAATTTTGTTTCTTCTAATCCAATTTGTCTCGTTGAAACAACCCATATTTCTGTTTTATACACACACACACACACACATATATATATATATATATAATGAAAATTACTGCTATATTATTTTTTATCTGTAGTTCATTAATGGAAAGGCATTTTACCTAAGTATCAAGGTAAGGAGAGAAAGTTAATATAATTAATGTGGAGAAATTTGTCGCTTAGCTCAACGAAGTTTCGGGAGGACACTATTTTGTTGTCTTCACGCTTCAGGGACATCGGAAAATATATATATATATATATATATATATATATATATATATATATATATATTACTCAAACGTTATTTTTAGTGGACGCATATAATCGAGTAGACGCTTGTCTGTTTCTCAAGCCCTCCGTAGGCAAGCGTTCAAAGCAGTATCTATGAGAACTGAGGTTCTTCCTGCAAAGGGGAAAATAGATTTGAATTTTGCTGGAAGGTACATTTCTTTATTAAGTTTGAAGTAATAAAATTTGAATCAAATGTATTATCACACAAACACACATACA
>JBBBDQ010000871.1:1397500-1427500 GCA_037127315.1 Ascarosepion bandense | reverse complement strand
TCAGGCTATGAACTTTTCAGCCCACCCACGGTAATTAATCTATTAATACACACTGACATTAATTATATAAGTGTAAATAAAATCCGGTATTATATATATATATATATATGTTTGAAATATCTAGTATTAATTATAAGTTTCTAAAAACCAATTATTAAGTATAGTTTCCTACCGATTATACATTAACACCCCCTCCCACCAAATGAAATTATTAAGTATAGATTCCTACCGATTATACATTAACATCCCCTCCCACCAAATGAAATTATTCAGTATAGTTTCCTACCGATTATACATTAACACCCCCTCCCACCAAATGAAATTATTAAGTATAGTTTCCTACCGATTATACATTAACACCCCCTCCCACCAAATGAAATTATTAAGTATAGTTTCCTACCGATTATACATTAACACCCCCTCCCACCAAATGAAATTATTAAGTATAGTTTCCTACCGATTATACATTAACACCCCCTCCCACCAAATGAAATTATTAAGTATAGTTTCCTACCGATTATACATTAACACCCCCTCCCACCAAATGAAATTATTAAGTATAGTTTCCTACCGATTATACATTAACACCCCCTCCCACCAAATGAAATTATTAAGTATAGTTTCCTACCGATTATACATTAACATCCCCTCCCACCAAATGAAATTATTAAGTATAGTTTCCTACCGATTATACATTAACACCCCCTCCCACCAAATGAAATTATTAAGTATAGTTTCCTACCGATTATACATTAACACCCCCTCCCACCAAATGTAATGGGCAAGGGAAGTAAGTCATAATAATAATGAAACAAAGATTGTCCAACAATCATTATCGTATAGACGGTCATGGGGAGGGCAATATTTCATTACAATTCAGTGCGTTTTCTTCGTTTTAACGAGATTTTCCTTGGAGTAGATAGATATAATTGGAGTAGATAGCTCTATCTATCGCCCGGTTCACACTCCACCCACGTCTATTGAACAGGTTAAGAGGCTCATCCCTTGTTCCCTGTTTAGGATGTGGTTTCCGGCTTTCTCTTTTCAAATCTTTTCACTCTTTACGTAGCCCCCTGCACATCAGTGGCGTTACCGCCTTGCTCGGGGTGAAACGATTAAAAAAAAAAATTCTTAATACTTTGTAAACTTTTAGGGGGAAATTTTTGCTATCCCAGTACACCATTAGATTTACAGCTTGTCGACATTTCTGTGTATTACAGGTTGTTCTCTTTCGTCGTAGAATAGTTCTCCGATATATTTGTTCCATCTCTGAAGTATCTTTTTATTTCTGATATCATCATTCCGCCCGTGTAAACTTGAAGAGGCCAAAGACAGTATCCAAAATCGACTCTTTAGCGACCCGAATCTGTAAGAGAAATATATGGACAGTGTGAAAAGCAGATGCGAGGGACAAACGGAAATTCGAAGTAGTATTAATAATATGTTATTCCTATTTGCAAAGAAGCGGCAATAAAACACAATCGATTCTCGCACTTTTGGCTAAGACCAGAATGTACTATCTGTTCTTATCAGCTTACTGTCTTTCTATCTTGCTTTCTTTTTCCGTCTCTCCAGTGCTATCTTCCCTCCTTTCTCTGTTTTTTTATTTTTTATTTTCTGACTGAAACTAAGAAGCGTCCTTACAATTGATCAAAACTGGGATGGTCTATTATTTATGATGTTCTTACAGGACGTACCGATCGTGCCAACTGACGAAGAGTGCGACAAACACATGGTCTTTGAGAGATTTGTTGTTTAATTACAAGGAAATATTTGGCGTTCATTGATTAAGCAATTAACTTTATTCTCGATTGAAATTTGTAAAATCATTTTCTTCAAACGGTTTTCCGGCAATCATTCTTTCTAAAACCGCTTGGAATTTCCTTGGTAACCTTTCAATTCAGGTTATGTGTAACGTCAACATCTTTATAACGTTCATTTTTTTCTCTTCGTGTTGCATTTATTGTCCATTTTCCTTACTTATACCGTTGGAATTCTTCAGTTTGCATTATTTTCCTACCGTAAAATACGGTATAAATTATAAAACTTTATCTCTCTCTCTCTATATATATATATATAATATTGAGATGAAAACTCAACACATATTTAGACGGTTATAAATCAGGATTTATTTCGACAGTGTAATTTTACTTATATTGTCTCATTCAGACAATCGAAAGAATTAAGATTATACTGTCTAAATAAATCCTTATTTATAACCGTCTAAATATGTGTTGAGCTTTTCTCTCAATATTTCATTTTATAATGCTCTTGATAATATTCACCAAGCTCTCTATTTTCATCAAATTATTAATTCATATTAATTAGATAAAATCTTTTGGATTATCCTCTCCGTCGTTCCTGTATATATCTGATTGTATGTCGAACGGAGAAAGAATATTTACAACCTCCAAAACATTAATTTAAAACAGTGCTCGATATATTATATATAGAGCTTTGAATATTAATTAGAAATTATATTTTAGAACATGTACATAATTTTTTTTATGAATATCCGTTACAAAGGTACATTGGTTTCGACATTGAAAGTTCAATGTCTCTTCAGACGCAATGGAAGGCCTCTTTTCTTATATTTGGTTATATATATATATTATTTATATATATATATATATGATCGGTTTCAATTTAAAAACAGTTCTTTTGATACAATCTTTTTTGCTGCAGGAAAGTCCAAATTTTCTATAATTTCTTATTCATATCTTATTTTTTAGACCTTCAGTTAACTACTGTTGCCTCAGAACGCCTATTTTCTGTGTCTGAGACATTGTTCTAGGTTTTTCATTAATGCTACCTACTGAAACCATATTAATATATGACGAAATAATTTTGTAACTATCACTATTTTTAAACAGTTATCCACTGCCCTAAGAGAATATGAACGTTGTTCTCTTTTTTCTGCTTTGCTTCTGAAATAAGGCATCTGGAATGGTTGTTGCCTGAGAGAAACTAAAACGTGAGAATTCAATGACGGTTTTGATTTGCGTACGTAGATGATAAAACCTGGTGGTCGTCGAAGTGGGAACGGGAAAGAGATTGGTGATGAAAAGTTGAGGTGATATGGGGGGGGGGGGGGGGTGCTGTTGTTGACTACAAGTCGTAAAAAATGAGAAAAGTGAAAAAGTCGATGAGACAGTGGAAATACCTGCTTGAAGGTTTTTTTTTTTCTTCCGGTTCGTTTCACTTGCAAGTCAGGTGTAAAAAAAAAAACTGACAATAATAATAATAATAGCAGGGTAAATCAAAGGGGGATAGAAATTGTTATAGGCAGATTTTTCGGCACCCAGTAGAGGTGGGAATTATTAAACTGGGTGTTTTAGAAGAAATGAAATATTGAAAATAAGTTAATATAAAACACTGGAAATGAGGGAATATGTTCGTGTGAATCTAATATTTAATTATTTAATCATGGCTTTAAAAGAATTCAAAAATAAATAAAATTTATCGAATATAAGCAATAAAAAGTATAGTCGATTTGCATAAATTTCAAGAAAACTGAATATATGGTCATCAACAAAATGAAGACACCAAAATGGCAACTACAATTCGAGGAAACTGAAATAAAACAAGTAAAGAAATTTAAATACCTGGGAAGCATTCTGACAGAGGATGGAAAGTTCGACACTGAGATCGGAAGACGCATTGGCATGGCCAAGGACGTATTTTAAAAGCTTACCAGAGTACTGAGACAACAAAATCTCATTGGAAACAAAGAAAACAGTGATGGACTGCTATGTCATATCTGCCATTCTATATCGCAGCAAATGTTGATCGATCACTTCAAGGAGTAATGAGAGACACGAGGCAGCAAAAACGTGGTTCTACAGAAGGACGCTGAGGATACCACAGACCGAGCACGTGAGCAACGACGAGGTATTGGAGTTGATCCAAACATAAATAAAACTTTTACTTAACATCAGAATGAGACAGCTTAGATTCCTGGGACACTTAACGAGGAAGTAGATTTTGAAAACTAATTCTCGCAGGACGGATAGAGGAAAAGAGAGACAAGCGAAAGCAGCGTGAAACATATTTGATGGGCCTGAGCGAATGGATGGAGGAGCGGGGTTTGGGAGAGATACCAAGAGGAAATATATTGAGAGTGACAAGAGACAGAGCCAAGTGGAAGTCCATGATCACTTATGTCCTGAAGGGTCGCGGCACATGAAGAAGAATATCTGTTTAGGACCAAAAGTAGGATTGCTAGTCAGTCCCTGTTGCAATCACCTGTTTCCGCACATTTCTGCTACAGCAAATCCAACAACACACCTTCGGTTTAGAGGGCAACTATACTGAACGGATTTCAGTTACCATTTGGACAAAGCCACGATTATTTGTGACATCGTGTTTTCACAGCACGCGAGGGGTTTTTGTATTCTCAATTTCATTCACAAGTTTTAAGTCAACCTTCTTTATTATTTACGGACATCAGATTTTTTTGTTTTTTGCTGGTCACAATGTAGTTATTTATTTGAAGAATATAAATTAATGCACGCGAGATTCTACAGCACTAACATCTTTTTCTATGTGCCCTGTCCTTTCAGGAAGTAGGCGATCATGGCTTTCCACCTCTTCCACATTCTTTGGTGCTCTTAGCACGCTTTCTCTAGTTACAACACGCAATCCCCGTTCTGTCATTCACCTGCTCAGGCCTTTTAAATAAGTTATCCGCTTTTTTTCCCTGTCTTTTTTCCCCTCTATTTGGCCTGTTAGTACCAGGTTCCCCAAGTCCTCCTTCCTTCATTGAATGTCCCAGGAACATTAGCTGTCTTTCACTGATGCTCAGTATTAATTTCCTTTTCGTTTCAATCTTTTCCAAAACCTCAACATTGCTCACATGCTCAATTCATGTTATCCGCAGCATCCTTCTGTAGAACCACGTTTCAATGACACCAAGCCTTCATAATCAGGCTGTGAAATTTTATAAGCTATTTGTTACATTTTTTTTAATATTTCGCTCTAAAAGAAGAGTGCTTTCTAATATTAGCTGAATTTGATTGTATTAGCTTTAAATGTGATTGTGAAATTCCTGTATATAAGTGGGTTTTTCTAAAGTTCAGGAGTGCTGCGTACAGAGCTGGGTAAAATTTTTTAAAAATTTAATAGCAAGAAAATTCATCTTGCAAAACTAACCTGGATTTAATGAATGTCTCTTATGAGAAACTCCAAAATATTGTCAATATACGAGTGTTGGCTGAAGAATTCATAGACTGGCCTAGATATTCCCAGTTCAAAGTCACAATCTAGCACAGCAGTAATTGAAAGCAAGGATATTGTACCCTTCAATGATAGTGTGGCTCTTTTGAAGAAAATAAATAAACAATTCTTTTTGCATCCCCAAAACTGAATTTTAAACTCTCTCATAAAATATGCTAGTAGTACTGGCTTATTTGATTTACCGTCGCTCTCCTGTCAGGCATGACCTTGTGGTGAACACTTCCAAGTTATTCCTCGGTGGTGAAAGCGCATTCAGACATTTGGGTTATTTTCAAGACTCTCCCTTTCCTTCCTAAATTCATTTGCCCATTTTTGTACTGTTGATAAATCTGGAGAGTTGTCCCAAAATACAGCAGCCAAAAGCAACAGTTAGCAGCAGAAATTTTTGTGGGGTTAAACCATTTCTTGCAGATACTAGATAACACCATGATGTCAAACTTTGTCCCTTTTCAAAAGGAGTTGCCACAAGTTATATTCAAGGTTTTATTTAAACAGTCACATGTCAGTTTATGTGGAAATAAATATTTTATTATATTAATAAAAAAAAGTTGAAATTAATTAATGCAAGATTTAACAACGTTAACACTACTCCTTGGTAGTCAGATTATGAACTTTTCAGCTCACACTTGCACTTTGAAAAAATATAACCAGAAGAATTGAAATTAAGGCATACAAGATTCCACGGCTAGGGCACCATTCCTTCATAGTCAGGCTATGAACTTTTCAGCCCACCCTAGTATTGTTTCCGAAAAATAAATTTTAATACAAGTATAACAACGGTAATTAGCCTATTAATACACACTGTCATTAATTATATAAATGTAAATAAATTCTGGTATTATATATATTTTTAAAATATCTAGTATTAATTATAAGTTTCTAAAAATCAATTATTAAGTATAGTTTCTTACCGATTACACATTAACGCCCCCACGTCTACATGTAATGAGCAAGGCAAGTAAGTTAGAAAAAATAATAATGAAACAAATCTGTAATGAGAGTTTCCAGCAATCATTGACGTATAGACGGGCATGGTGAGGGCGATATTGCATTACAATTCAGTGCGTTTTCTTCGTTTTAACAAGATTTTCCTATTTCTTAATACTTTGCTTAGCTTTTAGGAGGAAATTTTTGCTATCCCAGTACACCATTAGATTTACAGCTTGTCGACATTTCTGTGTATTACAGGTTGTTCTCTTTCGTCGTGGAATAGTTTTCCGATATATTTGTTCCATCTCTGAAGTATATTTTTATTTCTGATATCATCATTCCGCCCGTGTAAACTTGAAGAGACCTAAGACGGTATCCAAAATTCAATACGACAGACTCTTGAGCGACCCGAATCTGTAAGAGAAATATATGGACAGTGTGAAAGGCAGATGCGAGGGAAAAATGGAAACTCGAAACTCGAAGTGGAACACACTAAGAGAAACATTAGTGATATTAGAAAAAAAATGAATGTTTGACGGATTGGTTTCTCGATATGATGAAAGTGAGACAAAATACAAGGCACAGAAAAGAATATCTAACAGTCAGTCAGTCAGTTAAGTGCCATACGTGATACACGCTTGGGCGATCATGTCTCGAAAGAGACATGACTGACTGGGCAGAAGGTTATCCCGCAGTAGGTTGCCATTGCTTTCTGCGGTAGACTGGTTGCCGACCAAGGCTACAGAATCCAATCTGTCCTGCTATTTAACCCATAACTGGAAGGAAGAGACGGATTAATACCTTTCCCAAGGGTATTTGCGCGTAAGTGAATACAATGGATTCAACTGGAATTCGAACTCGGCTCCCCAGTTTCTCGTTCTGAGCACTACACAAAGAAATAAGGAACAAATACATGCAGGCTATAAAGGAATGTCTCAACCAATGATGTGCAGAAATAGAATGAATGAGTATCACATATGAAACAGATGTGAGACCATAACTTTCATCATTTTTTTTTTTTTTACCGTAAGTTGATCTTTCTGTATCCAAGTTTACATGTCCTTTTTCTTCTATGTGCCTTGTCATTTCAGGTTGCAGGTGATCATGGCTTTCCGCGTCTCCCTACCCCTGGTGGCTTTCCCTGTTACACCACGCAACCCTCGTTCCATCATCCACCTGATTAGGTCCTTCAAATATGTTATTCGCTGCATTTTCCTGTCTCTTTTTCCCTCTATCTGACCTGTTAGTATCAGGTTCTCCATGCCTCCTTTTCTAAATGCATGTCCCAGGAACTTTAGCTGTCTCTTCCTGATACTCAGGATTAGTTCCTTTTTGTTTCCATCCTTTCCATAACCTCATCATTGCTCACGTGCTCGATACACGATATCCGCAGCATCCTTCTGTAGAACCACATTTCAGTTGCTTCAAAATGTTCCTTCATCTTTGATTCACTGCCATATTGAAGAACTGACATCACATAGCAATCTAGTACTCTCTTCTTTGCTTCTTAGTAAAAATTTCCTGTGTCTTAATACTTTACTCATCTTCTGGAATGCTTCCTTTGCCATGCCAATTCACCTTCGGATCTCTGTGCCGCACTTTCCATCTTCTGTTAGAAAACTTCTCAGGTATTTCAATTTTTGTACCTTTTTGATTTTAGTATCCCTCACTTGTATTTGACATTTTGGGCTGCTCTTTTTGCTGACGACCACGCATTCAGTTTTCTTGCAGTTTATTTAATATTAGTGTTACCTCCTCATTTGTGATGAATTTGTCACGATTAGGAAGGATTTCAGGCCGCAATGACTGTAGGCTTCAGTCGTATTATGAACTTTAGCATTTTAAATATTACCCAGAGATTTTTATACTTCTTCTCCATCTGTGAAAAACTTTCATTGTTTAGTCAGATTTCCTGCTGAAATATGTTATTCAGGGGTTAAAACTGGAGAGGGCCATAAAGTACAAATTTTGTGGGCGTCTAATCCATCGCAGCATCATATAAGCAGTGAAATAATGTAACTACTAAAGCACTAGAGAACTAATTACAAATAAAATTATTAAAAAAAAGACCCCAAAAAGTATTTTGCATATTTCCTATGGGTGTCGGCGGTCCGGTCTTAAAGCCATGATATGACAGAACTGAATGTTGTTGACTATTGGAAAGGTGTGGGTTAGTGATAGACGGTAGACGTTCATAACAGCTGGATGAGCAAACCGGAAACCCCCGCCGTTCGGATTAGAGCCAAAAACGAATGCAGAGACGGACGCTAATAAGGCGAATAAAGGTCACGATCTCGTAAACCTTCGGCAATCACATTTGCCTTATTACCTTGTCTACCGCCGACTCTAAGTTTCACATTCAAAACCAGTCGGCTGGCAAATAGACAATGCAAAATTTTGTTGACATTATTGTGGGTCGAATATCTTCCTTTCTTATCAGTTTTTTTCTTTTCATATTTATCTTTTATATATTTTACTTTGTCTGATTTCGCTTTCCGCAACCAGTCATCTCTTTTTTTTCTATTTTTTTTTTTATGCACAGCTGTCTCATGTTAACTCTGTTTTTTTTCTTCAATCACTCCACTCCCAAAAAGGCAATAAAACCACTAAGACACAAGGGGGTTACTGAGTGTGAGAGAATCAGTCAGTTAAGTGCCATACGTAATACACGCTTTAGGCGATCATATCTCGAAAGAAACATGACTAACTAGTTATATAATTATCCCGCAGTAGGTTGCTATTACTTTCTGCCGTAGACTGGTTGCCCGCCAAGGCTATAGAACCCAATCTGTCCTGATATTTAACCCATAACTGAAGGGAAGAGACGAATTAATACCTTTCCCAAGAGTATTTGCGCGCAAGTGAATGCAAGGAATTCAACTGGAATTCGAACTTGACTCGTCGATTTCTCGTTCCGAGCCGATGTCCACTGCACCACAATGCACATCGTGAGAGAATCTGAGGAAAAAATGATTAAGGATAGAGAACAATAAAAGAAAAGTAATTAAGAAGACAGAAGATGACGATTGACATTGCATTTAAATTTGTGATGGAAACTTAACTGGAAATCAAGAAGATGGAAAAGAGTTCCACAAGTGGAAAGTGCGAGAGAAGAAACTGTTACCTTAGAACTTAAGGTTACATCGTGCTATTTGAAATGTAGCATGATGAGACCATGCCGCCAATCTAGTCAGTCAGTTAAGTACCATAAGTGATACACGCCTGGGTGATCATGTTTCGTAGGAGACATAACTGACTGGGCAGTAGGTTGCCATTACTTTCTGCGGTAGACTGGTTGCTAGCAAAGGTTATAGAACCCAATCTGTCCTGTTATTTAACCAATAACTGGAAGGAAGAGACGGATTAATACTTTTCCCAGGGGTATTTGTGCGTAATTGAATGCAAAGAATTCAACTGGAATAGCTAGGCCAATCTAGTACGGAGCTTCAAAATTATACAGTATCGGTACCAAAGAGGAAAGTACATTAGAACAGTTACCATAGAATATTGATAGAGAAGAAGCAGGGAAGCTACGTTATGGTACTGGGGAAAGTGACTGAAACCGAGATGCCAGAACAGGACTAGTAATATTGCAGATTCTTCTTTGCTTTTATAATAAAAATTCTCTAAATAGAGAGCAGAGTCATCAGACTAAACGTCTAGCACTTCTGCTATATATTTAGAGATGGTTTGTAATAAATCCAAATTATTCCTCTATTTACTAGAACATTTTTATTTGCATCTATAATTTTACTGTTTATCTCTGTATGTTCTCATCTAATTTCTTCCCCACCCCACACCGCCTGTTGCCTTTAGTGAATTAAGACAGAAACTTTCATCTATGGTTTGGGCATTTGAACCAGAACCTTGGAAATATATATCTTCTTCTTCTATGTGCCTTGTTCTTTTAGGACAGGCGATCATGTCTTTCCAAGTCTCGCTATACCTGGTGGCTTTTACCGCGCTTTTTTCTGTTACACCACTCAAGCCCCGTTCTGTCATCCACCTGCTCAGGCCCTTCAAATATGTTATCCACTACTTTCCCCTGTTTCTTTTTACTTCTATCTGGCCCGTTAGTATCGGGTTCTCCAAGCCCCACTTCCTCATTGCATGTCCCATGAACATTTGTTGTCTCTTCTATGTGCCTTGTTCTTTGAGGACAGGCGATCATGTCTTTCCCAGTCTCGCTATACCTGGTGGCTTTTACCGCGCTTTTTTCTGTTACACCACTCAAGCCCTGCTCAGGCCCTTCAAATATGTTATCCACTACTTTCCCCTGTTTCTTTTTACTTCTATCTGGCCCGTTAGTATCGGGTTCTCCAAGCCCCACTTCCTCATTGCATGTCCCATGAACATTTGTTGTCTCTTCTATGTGCCTTGTTCTTTGAGGACAGGCGATCATGTCTTTCCCAGTCTCGCTATACCTGGTGGCTTTTACCGCGCTTTTTTCTGTTACACCACTCAAGCCCTGCTCAGGCCCTTCAAATATGTTATCCACTACTTTCCCCTGTTTCTTTTTACTTCTATCTGGCCCGTTAGTATCGGGTTCTCCAAGCCCCACTTCCTCATTGCATGTCCCATGAACATTTGTTGTCTCTTCTATGTGCCTTGTTCTTTTAGGACAGGCGATCATGTCTTTCCCAGTCTCGCTATACCTGGTGGCTTTTACCGCGCTTTTTTCTGTTACACCACTCAAGCCCTGCTCAGGCCCTTCAAATATGTTATCCACTACTTTCCCCTGTTTCTTTTTACTTCTATCTGGCCCGTTAGTATCGGGTTCTCCAAGCCCCACTTCCTCATTGCATGTTCCATGAACATTTGTTGTCTCTTCTATGTGCCTTGTTCTTTGAGGACAGGCGATCATGTCTTTCCCAGTCTCGCTATACCTGGTGGCTTTTACCGCGCTTTTTTCTGTTACACCACTCAAGCCCTGCTCAGGCCCTTCAAATATGTTATCCACTACTTTCCCCTGTTTCTTTTTACTTCTATCTGGCCCGTTAGTATCGGGTTCTCCAAGCCCCACTTCCTCATTGCATGTCCCATGAACATTTGTTGTCTCTTCCTGATACTCAGTATTAATTTACTTTTCGTTTCCATCCTTTCCAAAACCGCATCATTGTTCACATTCTCAATTCATGATATCCGCAGCATCATTCTGTAAAACCACATTTCAGTTGCTTCAGGTTTTTCCTTCATTTTTTGGATCTCTGTGTCACACTTTCCGTCTTCTGTTAGAACATTTCCCAGGTATTTAAATTTTTGTACCTGTTTGATTTTAGTATCCCCCACCTCTATTTGGCATTTTGGGCTGCGTTTTTTTTTTTGCTGATGACCATGCAATCGGTTTTCTCGCAGTCTATTTACAGTCCTTTTTTGTCACTCTCTTCAGTTACCCTCTATATGAATTAAAAGGAATAAACAAGTGCGATCTCAAACGTCGGTATAATATTTTGAAAATTTCTACCAAGAGATCTTTTGAAAAAGAGGTATTTAAAGCTTAAGAAAAAAATGAATGAGTAATTCAGCACTTTTCCTGACTACGATAAAGAATAAAACCTAACATTCTTTGTGCATAGTCATTTCTTTCGGAAATTATTACTGTTAACAAAACATACGATCGTTTAAATTTGCAGTGAAGATTTATTCTATGTAATAAGTGGATGTGCGTTGTGGTACAGTGGATATCGGCTCGGAACGGGGAGCCGAGTTCGAATTCCAGTTGAATCCATTGTATTCACTTACGCGCAAATACCCTTGGGAAAGGTATTAATCCGTCTCTTCCTTCCAGTTATGGGTTAAATAGCAGGACAGATTGGGTTTTATAGCCTTAGTCGGCAACCAGTCTACCGCAGAAAGCAATGGCAGCCTACTGCGGGATAATCTTCTGCCCAGTCAGTCATGTCTCTTTCGAAACATGATCGCCCAAGCATGTATCACGTATGGCACTTAACTGACTGAATAAGTAAGTGAGGTTCGTCCATTTCTTTTACAGTCGGCTGCTGAAAAAATTATGTCTGTCTTCACCACAACTGCAAGAAAGAATGTGAATTTTAAAAAATCTCAAATAATTAATTTTGAATTAAAACTAAAACTAAACTTCAAAGAAAGATAATTTGTTTTTGAAACGCATTATGAACTCAGGAATAGATGTTTTTTGGAAATGCCTAATTATTATTTTATTATTTACTCAGTCATGTCTCTGTCGAGACATGAT
Source organism: Ascarosepion bandense (assembly GCA_037127315.1). Taxonomy (NCBI): domain Eukaryota; kingdom Metazoa; phylum Mollusca; class Cephalopoda; order Sepiida; family Sepiidae; genus Ascarosepion; species Ascarosepion bandense. The sequence continues at coordinate 1,415,121 of JBBBDQ010000871.1, read as the reverse complement.
CGCCCAAGCGTGTATCACGTATGGCACTCAACTGACCGACTAATTTTTATTTGAACGCGCACACACACATACTTACATATTTAAACCAGTTCTATAAAATTTAATCTTCAAGCAATGCCAATTTAACTTTTCATTCTTTGTGTCGGAAGGAGACGCGCACTGCGTTGTGGTGCAGTGGCTATCGGCTCGGAACGATAAATCGGGGAGCCGATTTCGAATTCCCGTTGAATTCCTTGCATTCGCTTACGTAGAAATGTCACTGGGAAAGGTATTAATCTGTTTCTTCCATCCAGTTATTGGATAAAAAACTAGACTGATTAGGTTCTACATCCTTGGCTGGCAACAATTCTTTTTTATATACTTATTCAAAGTTGTCACTGAAAAGGACGAAAACGATAAGTAGCTATATACATATGTTTATTCTTACTCAGATATAGAATGACTAGTACATCGTGCAGTCTGAGTTTGCTACACTTTTTAAGTGAAGAGTTCTATTAAAGGGAATTAATCGTATGAAACATCACAGTCTACCGCAGAAACTAATGGCAACCTACTGGGGGATAATCTTCTGCCCAGTCAGTAATGTCTATTTCGAGATATGATCGCCCAAACGTGTATCACGTCCGGCACTTAACTGACTAATATCACTTGCGCACAAAGAACCTTAGGAAATGTATGAATCCATCTCTTCTCCCTCCAGCTATGTGGTGAATAAGAAAACATATTGTTTTTTATAGCCTTAGTTAGAAACCCTCTTACTGCAGAAAGTAATGGCAAACTATTGCGGGAAAATCTTCTGCCTAGTTAGTCATGTCTCGAAAGAGACATGATCGCCCAAGCGTGTATAATGTATGCCAATTAACTGACTGACTGATCATTGGAAGGCTGGCTGTCGAAGAGAGTAATTCAGCTTTCATTGAAGGTCAAGAATTACACAGGCTACAAAATACAAGCTGGTGGAAGTCGACTCTTGAACGAGTAATGCTTAGACTCATAACTCCGAAATAAATATTTCACGGATGATTGTCTAAGAGGTTCCTGGGCCTTACTTTTATTTGAGTTTATATAATGTTGCACAGCGCTAAAATCTACATTTCAGCACAATCTAGCCTAACGTCAGGGACACAAAAACGGTTGAGACGACCACAGACCAAGTGAATTTCAGTTGTTTTCTATATAAGTTTCTACTCCTAAAAGGTTATCCTAAAATAACCAGGTATCTTTCATCCCAAAGTGTGTCATAAAATTGTCACAAATAATCAAGCTCCTAGAATATATATATATATATATATATATATATATATATATATATATATATATATATATAACCAAGTTTCGTTAATCTTCGTTAATTTCCGACATTTTTTTTTTTAATCATATCACCCCGAGCAAGGCGGTAAGGCCACTTATGTGCAGGGAGCTACGTAAGAGTGAAAAGATTGGAAAAGAGAAAACCGGAAACTACATCCTAAACAGGGAACAAGGGATGAGCCTCTTCACCTTTTCAATAGACGTGGGTGGAGTGTGAACCGGGCGATAGTTTAGTCTATCTACTCCAATTGAAAAAAATAAAGAAGAAAAGAGTGAAAAGATTTGAAAAGAAAAAACCGGAAACCACATCCTAAACAGGGAACAAGGGATGAGCCTCTTCACCTGTTCAATAGATGTGGGTGGAGTGTGAACCGGGCGATAGTTTGGTCTATCTACTCCAATTGAAAAAAATAAAGAAGAAAAGAGTGAAAAGATTTGAAAAGAAAAAACCGGAAACCACATCCTAAACATGGAACAAGGGATGAGCCTCTTCACCTGTTCAATAGATGTGGGTGGAGTGTGAACCGGGCGATAGTTTGGTCTATCTACTCCAATTGAAAAAAATAAAGAAGAAAAGAGTGAAAAGATTTGAAAAGAGAAAACCGGAAACCACATCCTAAACAGGGAACAAGGGATGAGCCTCTTCACCTGTTCAATAGATGTGGGTGGAGTGTGAACCGGGCGATAGTTTGGTCTATCTACTCCAATTGAAAAAAATAAAGAAGAAAAGAGTGAAAAGATTTGAAAAGAGAAAACCGGAAACCACATCCTAAACAGGGAACAAGGGATGAGCCTCTTCACCTGTTCAATAGATGTGGGTGGAGTGTGAACCGGGCGATAGTTTAGTCTATCTACTCCAATTGAAAAGAAAAAGGAGTGAAACGATTGAAGAGGCTCATATGCACCCTGAGAAAATCTATATCTGCATTTATGCAGATCTGCACACATCGTCGTGATATGCCTTTCCTCTGTCTATTCTTTAGATATTTTCATGGCTTCTGCTCTGACGCACTTGGGTCACTGGTATCCACCTTACAAGAATTTACTCGGGCGACCAGACTGGCAACAAAGTCTCACCCCTTTACAGTGAGATCAACCAAATGCAGCCGACAATTCTATTCCACCAGCTTCTTTTCTCGCGTTTTCCACCTGTGGAACTCTTTTCCATATACTTGCTTTTCTCCATGAATTTAAATGCATATTCAATTCCCATCTTTTATCTACTTAACTCCAGCGTTTTCTACATCACCCCGTCTATCTTGTTCTTCCTTTCTGTTTGCCTTCGCAACTGTCTTCACTCCTGTGTTCACATCCTTCTCTTGCCCTTTCTCTTTCACCCCTGTAGCTGGTTCATCTTTGTCTTCACCCTCCTCCTGCCTAATACTTCAACTCTCTTATGTAACTCCAGCCACTTTCTACATCACCCAGTGTATCTTGTTCTTTTCCTTTCTCTCTCCCTTCGCAACTGTCTTCACTCCTGTGTTCACATACTTCTCTTGCCCTTTCTTTTTCACTCCCTGTAGCTGGTTCGTCTTTGTCTTCACTCTCCTATTTTAACTCTCTTATGTAACCCCCTGCACATCAGTGGCGTTAACGTCTTGCTTTGGGTGAAATGATTAAAATAAATAAATAAAAAAATAAAAATTTGTTTCGTCACACCTATAGTGTATGCAAAAGATAATCTATTTTTCCTCTACCACCATGTAGAGGGGCACCTCTAGGTGGTGTAATGGTTAGCAAGGTTGTCTCGCTAGAATCATTACAACCCAGTAGTGAGTTCGCTCCTCACTGGGTGTCCCTTACTTTCGGCTTTGTGCCACATCTATGCTACGCTTAGAAAATCACTACCAGGTGAAAATGACCAGGTAATGTCAGTGAGCTTCTAAAAACGACATTTGCTGGTGTGGATTGTAAAAGGATCGATAAAAGGATAACAGGTATGTTACCCACTCAGTCATAATGATCAATCTTTGTGGCTCATGAAGTTTTTAGCTCTCTGTTGGCTTTTACCACAATCCTATTGACAGAAGGATAGTAAGCAGTAGTTCAGACATGTTTAATTCCGATGAGGTTGACAAATTGCTGTAATATTTTAGAATGTAACGCTGCTTCGTTATCAGTAGCAATATAACACTATTTCTACTATCGAAAAAAAAAATAGTGATATCGACCGATCAATATACCAAAAAAAAAAAATATTTAATATTTTTTCTTCTTCATTCGGTGGAGGTTAGGTGAGGAATATTCTAAACAGACCACCCAAGAAAATAGAATAAATAAATAATAGATACATAAATTTACGCTCATCGAAAACGAACAACCACTTGAGATAAATTTTTCTACAACACTTAGATACTGGCCACAAAATTTGGTCAGAAAGATAAATATTCTCTATGGTCTATTGTCACCAAATTCAGGACAGCCATTTTTCCAAAAATGAGTATTACGGTCATAGTGAAAATTTAATGACCATTAATAAAATGACTGATAAATAAGATTTGATTTGAAACAGAATCTTTTCACTTACTTTACTTACATGGGAAATTGTTGAAAGAATTTCGTGATCCTTAAAGACAGGCCACATATGGTCAGAAAGAGAGATTGAATTTTCAGAAATAATGTTGCTTTGTTTTTAGGAAATGTTGCCATGCTGATTATTAAAAAAAGAAACGCGTGGTGTTTTCTTTTGACCGAAGCGAGATAATTTCTTACGACAGTTGTATAATAAGCGAGAAAATAGAGATAATTAAGAACATCTTAGGTCGAGTGATTGTCTCCTTTTTTGTCACTTGTTGGCATGGGAACTGAAATAAAATCTCCTAGGTGCGAAAACGACCACGGACAGGGACACAATAAGAAGGATTTTGGAAGATAATCACAATTTGGCCGTTTGAGCTGGACTACGCCTCTTCAGATGGTTATGGTGAGAGGCACTCACACAGGACAGAAAGAGACGGGGTTGATAAGATGACATATGACGAAAAGACACCGGTCGGTCGGTTGGTTGGTTGGTTGGTTGTTTGGTTTTATGGCATCAACCGGGTCATTTAATGCCAACATTGCTGGTAATACCTTTTTCTTTCAACAATTTATTATCGTTTTTTTATATAAGTTTTGTGTCTAATAATACGTTTTTCTTTTCGAGTATCAAGATTCATTGGGATTTGTCTTTAAGGGCAGGGTCCCTAAGTCCCACCCTTTTATTTAACCCATAACTGGAGGGAAGAGATGGATTAATACCTTTCCCAAGGGTATCGGTGCGTTAGTGAATGCATGGTATTCAACTGGAATTCGAAATCGGCTCACCGATTTCTCTTTCCGAGCCAATATCCACTGCACCACAACGCACATCCGTCACTAAACGCTTACAGCACCTGGTATTTCCCAAGCAGTCACCATCTAAGTACTGACCAGGCTCAACGTTGCTTAACTTCTGTGATCGAGCGAGAACCGGTGTATTCAACGTGATATAGCCGTAAGCCACACCGGTGGGAATTCGGGAAAATCGGAGAAAATTTCTACATTCCTTCAACAGTAGTAAGAGGATCTCACAAAGAAGAGAAGGAGACGATGTTGATCAGGTGACCAAAAGGAAGATACCTGATTGGCCATTTAAATATGCTAGTGAACCCAGAGTGCGTCACACCCACTCTTGCTGGATTCGAGGCTCAAATAAGCGAGAATCAATGGGTTTCAGATAGTAGAATTGAGACCAAACCAAAATAAAAAAAAAACCCAAACCAAATACTGTACCAAACAAAACGTATACATATATATATAAACTTATTTATAAATGGAACTTTATCTCTGTGTGTGTGTGTCTGTGTGTGTGTGTGTATCCGTTACCTATAGACTCCGAAACGGCTGAACCAATTTTCTTGAAAATTTACACAGTTGTAATATAAGCGTCTGCGAGTGTTCTTAGCTAGGTTTTGTGTCGAGGTACCCCCGATAAATATCGAAAATCTATGATCGAAAAAATCGGGTTATAGAAGGAGTGGTCCGATTTTAATCAAATTTTAATCAAATTTGATACACTCATAGACAAAGACATGAGAAACGATATTCAGAACTTTCAAGGTTGCACTTCTTACAATAGTGCAGAAATTTTTATATCAATAGTAGGAAACCAAATTTGATTTACATCCATTCATTTTTCTTTCAGTCTACGGTTTCGCTTTAACTGGAAACAACTATTGCTTTTTAGTCTTTCGTGCCAACGTCCAAAGAGTCTGAGCTCCAGGACCATGGATTAGTTTTAAAGCTTTCATTACACCCGAGCAACGCCGGGCTATACTGCTAGTATATATATATATATATATATATATATATATATATAACAGATCTGTTTCGCTGTATCACAGCTCATCAGTACGGTTAGATATCCGATTGCTTTTTACCCAGAATTGAAACCCGACCAAATTGGCACCATTCGGCGATTCTACCTCTAAGCTATGGGCGCTCGGTAGAAGGAGGCAGACTTTTAGCTTGTGATGTATTATACGCCAGTGGCTAGAGTGCTTTAATTCATTACTGAATGAGCGATGCGTAGATGCCAGGGTAGCTACTTTTTTCAAAGTCTACCATTCTTCCAGAGTGCTCAATCAGGGTATGAGAGCGTATGAATAGGCATCCGTAGACAGTCCTGTTTCGCTGTATTACAGCCCATCAGTACGGTTAGACATCCGATTGTTTCTAACCAAGATTGAAACCCGACCGAATTGAACACCTTATTTTTTATTTCACAAATATTTTTTTCTTTTTGTGGCTCCCATCTCTGTGTCATACATGCAGCGGATTTTGGCGACTTCAAATCCAAACAGGCTTTGTGATCAATCAAATACAAAATGGGCCAGGTTTGGAAAGGAGTGATCGACTATCGATCAGTCGAAAAAGATTTGGGCGTCGACACGAATGATACAAGGGAAGGTTCATAGTAATCCTTGTAAGCACTCTATATTTACAGATCCAGTGATCTCGTACAACTTTTGCAATAGTCTCTGCGGAAGTATTTAGATTAGAAAAAGAAGCAGTCCACCGACTTAGACGATCCACTATAGTGAGCATATAGGTGAAATTATGTGCGTGGGAAAGGAACCAACAATGTCGATATGCAGTGGTGTGAATCAATCACCAGATCTCTGGAATATAGAAATGGACGATTTTCTTTGATTCCTGATTTGTTTTTATGTTTTTGTTTTTGTCTTTTGTTTTAGTTTTTGCATTTATTTTCACAAGGAATACATTACTGCGTCCAAAATTTTACATCGGTCGACATCTTCAGCCATATGAAACAGTTTGTTATCACTCTTGTGGTTGCCCGTCTGCCAGTATGTGATAGACTGAGAAGATGGTTGATGAATTGCTTAATTTCGATGGACGTATATAAAGTGTGGGGGTAAACATTTGTTATGTTACATAAGAAAGTCGTGTGTCCGAAAAGGGATGGGTAAACTTTCAAGTTGAAATTAAGTATTTCCCTTGACTTGCAAAAAAGTCGATACATTTATTGAAGATATATAAGTACGGCAAAGTTCGTTTTTACAATATCTTCTTTACCTTTTAAGTATCGTATTGTTACAGAACGCAAAGGCCAGGGCCTGAGTGGTAAGCAATTGGTTTGATTATCTCGTGACTGGGACATTCTGACAGTGATTGACCATCTCTGCTTTGGTACTGAATATATCCAAAATGACAAGAATTCATCAGAGATCCTGAAAAGGTCTGAAGATTCAATATACCTCTCACACACAAGTATGCGACCGGCTAATATCACCCGCGAGGGGATGTTAAGTCAACGTGCTAGATGCACTACTGTGTCATCATTTCACTTATTACAACTTAGAATCCAATTAAACTGTCACTAATAATAAAATGAATAGCAAAAATTTAAAAAAAACCCTTTTTGTCGGTACCACACATGACACGCCTAACAATTTCTGTAAAACTCAAATTTGTGTAAAACTCAAAGAAACATAGTATGTTTCCGATATTGAGCAAAACTAGCCAAGATGGAGGAAGAGACACGCCGAATATATCTGTGAAAATTTAAAAACGGTATTCTACCAGGTGGACACCTGTTAAACTTTTTCAGTATGTCTTAACTATCTGGATCATGCTTTCATGTGCTTCAGTCTCTCACTTCTAAGATCGATTAGCTATCTCTTCTTCCTCTACCGCTCCCCCTCCACTTTTTTTTTTCGTTATATCATTTGGAATAAGTAGGCTAAACTATCACACTGTTCACACTCCACCCACGTCTATTGAACAGGTGAAGAGGCTCATCCCTTGTTTCCTGTTTAGGATGCGGTTTCCGGTTTTCTCTTTTCCAATCTTTTTACTCTTACGTAGCCCCCTGCGCATCAGTGGCATTATCGCCTTGCTTGGGGTGATATGATTAAAAAAAAAAACTGGCTAAGACCATGCAAGGTCAAAGCACCCATTGATTATGAAATCTTTAAAAAATAAATTTGTAAACAGTTTATTTCTATTAATGTGGTTTACATCGCCCGGTTCACACTCCACCCACGTCTATCGAACAGGTGAAGAGGCTCATCCCTTGTTTCCTGTTTAGGGTGCGGTTTCCGGTTTTCTCTTTTCCAATATTTTTACTCTTACGTAGCCCCCTGCACATCAGTGGCGTTTTCGCCTTGCTTGGGGTGATATATTAATAAAAAAATCGTATATATTACTGTATAAAATATATTATAGATCAGATATATTGACCTTCAGTTGCATAAAAAATACGGATGCTGTTGACACACTAAATGATTTTAAAACCTTAAGTCGGTACATAGTTAGAAACATGGTAGGAGAATTCAGATATTTCCTTGAATGGTATAAAGAACTACTTGCTTTTCCAGTATATTTGTTTACTTGCTTCCCCGACAGCTACAATCTCCAAGAATGTAATTGTAAAGTCAATAGTCATCTTCTATCTCACTAAACTTGCATCTTCTCTCTCATACTTCTTTCTCCATCCACTCCACTCTCATCAGTATTCTTATCCTTCTCTTACCTACTTCCTGACACCCTCTATAATTTATCACTATTTCTCATAACTTTCCTCCTATGTTACCCCCTGCACAACAGTGGCAGTAAACTGTCTTGCTTAGGGCGATATGATTATAGAAAAAAAAAATTAATGATGGTTCGTATATCTGAGTTTCACTTCTGGTCTGAAGTGAGCTTGATTCATATTAGATGCTCAAAGCAATTTCTACTTCTAAAATCGTAAAGTAAGAACTAATAGCTTTAAATGTCACCTACATTTGTCTACTTTCAAAATCCCAAACTCTGAACACTGATGAAAAACCGAATCAGTTACTCGTAAAACTATAAAATGATGAATGAAAGAGGTAAACAACTCTACACGTGCCGACTTTCAGAAAGAAGAAATAAAATGAAGGTGACTTGAAAAGTAGATTGCCGATAAAAAGCGATGACGCGAATATGAATAATTTATAGAAATGAGTGGGAAGTGGCGGAAGCGGTCGATGAGAAAAACAACGGAGATGTAAATTAGCCATGAAACCTTTGCAAATAATGGGCGCCCTTAGCACGTCAAAACAGAAGAGAAGAAAGCGACAAGACTAACAATTAAAGAAACAAACAAGTCAGCGAACGGGGATTCCTTTTGTGACGATTGTGGCTTCTGAATAGAAAAAAGAAAAACTTTTTACACTTCGTTGTTTCCTGTATATTACGTCTCTTATTTCACGGACATTCTGCGTTGTTAGACAGCTTCATCACTTTACTATTGAGCGGGAAAATAGACACCTACGCACAAATAATTAGTTATGCTTTGACATATACAATTATACAAACATATTCCTCTCCCTGCGAGTAGAGCTGATATACAAACAAAATCATCTCGAAAATTTCAAAGGTTTATTGGCATGAAAAATTACTATCGAATATTTTTGCCACATTGTTTGTCATTATTGGTCCCATTGAAAACTATAAAAATGACTCTCAGAAAAAGAATACAGTAGTTTAAGGTCCTGCTTTAGTCTTGTTAAAACTACGACAAAACTAAATTATCTCAATGATGATGTGAAGGAGGTACAAACTTTAAAAACAGATGCGTCATTATATATACATATATATATATATATATATATAGTCATTCGCAGACAGATTTGTTTCGCTGTATCACAGCTCATCATTACGGTTACTGATATATATATATATATATATATATATATATATATATATATATGTGTGTGTGTGTGTGTTTGTTTGTGTGTATAAAATTTATTTGTTTGAACATTTTTATGGTTATTTCTTGTTATTATATCTGTTTTTAAAAATAACTTTTGTTGATCCTAAATGTGCTTTCTTTGTTCATCTGTATCATGTACATTGTTGCAGAAATAAATGGTTTCCAAATAAAAAATATTCGAAAGCTCTATAATATATATGTATTGAGCACTTTTTAATACAGTTGTGTAATGGTCTAAGTTAATTATTACCAAAAAGCTGATTGACAATATATATATATATAATATTAAGAGGAAAACTCTTTAGACGGTTAGAAATCAATTTCGACAGTACAAATTTGCTTACATTGCGTTGAAAAAGAAATAATTTCACTAAGAACATTTTTAAAAAATTTAAACACAGGAAATGAAGCCTGTAATATTCAAATCAGGAATAAAATGGGAATACATACATCAGATCACACATAATACAAAGTAACACATATATTTAATCACACATACAGAAAACGGAATCTAATGAGAAAATTCATACATACACAAAATGTTTTTGAATTTGACAGACTCTAAAAAAGGGACAAAGACAGGAAGTTTTTACTCGATTACACTATTGCATAAAAATGTAAAGAATATATATATATAAGAATATATCGAATTTTTTGGGAAGAGTGATCGTGCCATTGTATAGTGAATTAAGTTTTTTGACAATTTTAGCGCGGTGTTCAGCTTCAGATTTTGCGGTGATTTTGGATAGTCTGCGTATTATTTCTTCTAGTTGGTTTGAGGTAGTTATATCTTTCAGTTTGTTGTAGAGGTCATGTTTGTTCTTGTATAATGTGTCAAGATTTTCTTTCGCTATTTCAATTTGCCTTTTCACAAAGCTCCATTTATAGATGTAGTGGATTTAGTGTAATATATAATGAACTTAATTCTTTTGTTAGAGTCTGTCGGAGAAATATTAGTATTTATGAGTTTTTTTAGGATGTATACATTACTTTCTTAAAAAGCTTAACATGGAAAAAACAACACATGATACTAACCCAACCAATCCTAAACATATCACTCTCTTATACCGTAGCCAGATGCACTCCAACTACCAACTAGATGAAAACATCCTAAAAAAACTCATAAATACTAATATTTCTCCGACAGACTCTAACAAAAGAATTAAGTTCATTATATATTACACTAAATCCATTACATCTATAAATGGAGCCTTGTGAAAAGGCAAATTGAAATAGCGAAAGAAAATCTTGACACATTATACAAGAACAAACATGACCTCTACAACAAACTGAAAGATATAACTACCTCAAACCAACTAGAAGAAATAATACTCAGACTATCCAAAATCACCGCAAAATCTGAAGCTGAACACCGCGCTAAAATTGTCAAAAAACTTAATTCACTATACAATGGCACGATCACTCTTCCCAAAAAATTCGATAAATTCATAAATCTTTCCAACCACCAACTATATAAGAATATATATATATAAAGAATATATATATATATAATGTAAAGAATATATATTCACACAAATTGGGAATAGTTATTTAAATCCACAGACATAAACGACTAAAAAGACTAAATGTGGTGGGGTGAAGAGAAAAAAAATGTAAAGAAGAAAAAAAAAGAAAAGGAAAAGGAAACATAGAGATGATAATACACTATAGTCTACAAATGATATTCTACACAAAAATTTTCAAAGATAAAAATTATATTTACAGAGACCTTTTCAAAAGATTCTCTTTAAACATTTCACTTTCTTAAAAAAAAAGTCTTCAAAGACACTTTTAAACTTTCTTAAAACATATTTTTAAGTCCGTTAAAAAAAATTTTCCACGAGAGAAAATATTATATAGAAATTACAAATGCGTAAAATAACATATAATTACGAACTAACTAATGTGGTAAAAAACAATATAGTTCCAAGTTTTCAACATTACAAAAACAAGGTTAATTTTCTACCGATTTAAATATTGAGAAATAAATAAATAAAATAAAGTAAAAACTATAAATCCTAAAATATATTAAAAAAATATTAAAAATATTAAAATACTTTAAGGATAAAGAATAAAATTAAATTAAATTAATAGATTAAAAATATTTAATAATAATAATAATAATAATAATAATAATAATAATAATAATAATAATAATAATAAGATATCGCCCGTCATCATCAATTTCATCAAACAGTGCATGTCTATATGGAAAACAACCCTTTACCTCAATCATATAAATGGAACCTATAAGTCTGATGAAATAAACATCAAAAGAGGTACATTTCAAGGTGATTCTTTATCTCCCTTACTATTCTGCATATCATTAATAGCACTAACCAGTCAACTTAATAAGACAGAATGTGGTTATAAAATAGGCCAAAAGAAAATAAGCCATCTATTTTACATGGATGACTTAAAGTTATATGCTAAGAATGATAATGAGCTGGAAGGTCTTCTGCAAACTGTAAAATGCTTCAGCGAAGACATTGGAATGAAATTTAATTTGAATAAATGTGCTAAAGCTACAGTTTTACGTGGATCAATACAAGAAACATCCTCAATTAGCTTAGACCCTGCTGTAACAATAAAAGAATTGAAACCAGAAGAAGCTTATAAATACCTAGGTGTAAATGAGAGCGAAAACATTCACCATAAAAAAATGAAAGAAATAGTGCGTAAAGAGTACTATAGAAGGCTACGAATGATATTAAAAACTGAATTAAATTCACAGAACAGAGTTATGGCCATTAATAGCCTTGCAATCCCAGTTGTCCAATATAGCTTCAACATCTTAAACTGGACTCTAAACGACATCAGGCGAATGGATGCTAAAACAAGAAAGCTTCTTTCTAAGCATAAGATGCATCATCCAAAGGCTGATGTAGACCGTCTATATATACCCCGTAAAGAAGGTGGAAGGGGTCTTATTCAGCTGGAATTGTCATACAAGACAACAACTACTGGCTTACTAACATACATAGAAACAACAAAGGATTGGATGATACAATTAGTAAGGCAACATGAAGAAATAAATAAAAAATATTCAATAATAAAAGAAGGCAGTAAATACAAACAAGATTTACAGTTAGTAGATTCTGTAGAAAAGCAAAACAGAAGCCAAGAACCAACTATTGCGGCAAAAAAATATGAAAATGAAAGCCAAAGATAAAGCTCTTGAAAAGATGAAACAGCACTGGCAAGACAAACCTCTGCATGGCCAATATCCAGTACGTGCCAATAAATCCAATGTTGACAAAGTTAATACTCATCGATGGTTACGTGCATCTGGATTAAAGTCTGAAACTGAAGGATTTATGCTTGCAGCACAAGACCAAAGTCTTTTCACGAGAAACTTTCAGGCAAATATTATGCATAATAATATGGATCCAAAATGCAGGTTTTGTGATAAACACCAAGAAACAATAGACCACCTAATCTCAGGCTGTTCTGTGCTTGCCCCAAACGAATATAAAAGTCGCCACGATAGAGTTGGGCAATATTTACATTGGACAATGTGCAAACATTATGGAAAAGCTGTAAACAAACACTGGTATGAACATCATCCAGCACCGGTTACAGAAATAGAAGATGTAACCATTCTATGGGATTACACCATCTACACAGACAGAAAAATTGAAGCAAACAGGCCAGACATTATTGTTAAAAACCAGAAGGAGAACACTTGTCTATTAATTGATATGGCTTGTCCAGCGGATTGCAACATAGCAATCAAGGAATTTGAAAAACTGTCAAAATATAAAGACCTGGAAATTGAAATAGAAAAAATGTGGAAATTGAAAACAAGAGTTGTGCCAGTGATAGTAGGTGCACTTGGAATGATAAAAAATGGAACAAAACAACACATTGAAAGAATCCCTGGAAACCCCAGCTTAAGAGACATACAAAAAATTGTCTTATTAAGTACCGCCCACACACTAAGGAAAACTTTATCTATGTAATGCTGAGGATGATAGGGAAGATAGAAAAACATGAAATGGAGCCATAACAACACGCCACTATCTGCCTTAGGTCTCCCCGCAGACTTGGTTGGTAGTGAGACCAAAGCAGAAATCGAAATATGATGAAAAATGACATAATAATAATAATAATAAAATGTATAAAAATAATTGAATAAATATGCTAAAGCTACAGTTTTACGTGGATCAATACAAGAAGCATCCTCAATTAGCTTAGACCCTACCATAGCAGAAATCGAAATATGATGAAAAATGACATAATAATAATCATATAAATGGGACCTATAAGTCTGGTGAAATAAACATCACAATAGGTATATTTCAAGGTGATTCTTTGTCTCCCTTACTATTCTGCATATCATTAATAACACCAAGCAGTCAACTTAATAAGACAGAATGTGGTTATAAAATAGGCCAAAAGCAAATAAGCCATCTATTTTACATGGATGACTTAAAGTTGTGTGCTAAGAATGATAATGAGCTGGAAGGTCTTCTGCAAAATGTAAAATCCTTCAGCGAAGACATTGGAATAAAATTCTATTTGTATAAATGTGCTAAAGCTACAGTTATACGTGGATCAATACAAGAAACATCCTCATTTAGCTTAGACACTGCTGCAACAATAAAAGAATTAAAGCCAGAAGAAGCTTATAAATGCCTAGGTGTAAATGAGAGTGAAAACATTCACCATAAAAAATTAAAGAAATAGTGCGTAAAGAGTACTATAGAAGGCTACGAATGATATTAAAAACTGAATTGAATTCTCAGAACAGAATTATGGCCACTTGTCCAATATAGTTGTAACATCTTAAACTGAACTCTAAACGACATCAGGCAAATGGATTCAAAAACAAGAAAGCTTCTTTCTAAGCATAAGATGCATCATCCAAAGGCTGATGTAGACCGTCTATACATACCCCGTAAAGAAGGTGGAAGAGGTCTTATTCGGCTAGAATTGTCATACAAGACAACAACTATTGGCTTACTCACTTACATAGAAACAACAAAGGACTGGATGATACAATTAGTCAAACAACATGAAGAAAGAAAGAAACAATTCAATAATAAAAGAAGGCAATAAATGCAGTAAGTAGCCATTGCTTTCTGCGGTAGACTAGTTGCCGACCAAAACTATAGATACCAATCTGTCCTGTTATTTAACCCATAACGGGAGGGAAGTGACGGATTCGAAAGGTATTTGTGCGTAAGTGAATGTCATGAATTCAACTGGAATTTGAACTCGGCACCCCGATCTCTCGTTCCGAGTCAACATCCACTGCACCACAAAGCACATGGCTCATAATAAAGAAGAACACTTAAGTAAAATTGTCATCCTAAACACAGGAATTGTATATAAATCACAATATCAGAAACATCACCATATTCCAGAGACACTATTTACAAAATATTTCTCTCCTACAATCAACTTATATTATTTAATAGCGGAAATGAAGCAATGGAAATAGTTAAAATTGAATATTGAAAATAGAAAGATGGTCACGCTCGGCCCGTGAAGGCTTGGAATGAACGCTCATTTTTCAAAAACAAAACAAAATTAATTATTACGTATCATTCAAAACGTGAAGAAAAATAACGTCATAGATATAAATACCATTGAAAAATGGCTATAGCAGTAGACAAAGCACTTGGAATGATAAACATTATAGACAATTTTATATTATTTAACTCTAACAAAACAGGAAAAGGTTAGGATGCGAGAAAAACTTAATAAAAAGTAATTAAATCTTCTTTGAATGACGGCTCGCTGCCAAAGTGTATATCAATTATTTGTCTATATTTCTTCGATAAGTTGTTTGTATTATTTGCATTAAAACATTGCTAGATTGAATATGACAATAAAGATGAGGATAACAGTCCTAAAAAATTCAAATAATGTACATTATATATATATATATTATTTTTCATTAGTAAACGAGTTATTACGCCACCTAGGTTTCTACAGGTGATTTGCAATAACTGATTTTACGTAACGGTGATTTTTTTTTAACGCTCACGTGACAGGGAATTTTTGAACGCACAATTTTAAAAATGACAAGAAATTATAGCGTTTTCATCCATGCTTCTATGAACCTAATAAATATTTTTTAGTATGGTTACACTTAGTCATAATTTTTGTTTTTTTATTCAATAGTTCATTTTTGTTTGGGAATAGCATAGTCGCTAAATTTTTTTCCTAGTACAGTCTACATATTTTGCCACCGTTTTAAGGCTTGGTTGTTTTAACTATGCTCCACATTATGTCTGGGTCTATCCCATATTTTGATTTCAATTTCCACACGGGGCTAGCCAATATTGTACATGTTTTTAAGTTTTCTATTTTGAATGTAGACTTGTGATTGAACCACCTGGTCTTAAAGGTGTCTTTGGTGGATCCAAATATATTGTATTTTGGCCATTGAAGTAATGTACTTTTGCCTGGTAAATGACTTCTTTTGCATTAGAAAATCTTTGAAGTATGGATTTATTTTTTCTCTGCATTTGCATTCTTTATTAGTGATCTTGTTTTGTACAATGCTATCTAAATTTCTAGCGTTTTGTTTTTTATGAAACTGTCAAAATTACTAGTACAACTATAACTTAGGTTGATTGTGTTTCTATTGAAAATTTTGTTTAGTTCTGAGCTTAGAACTTTATTATTTTATTTAATTTTATTAGGACCAAAATCTAAGTAATTAAACACACACACACACACACACATAGATATATATATACATATATATTATTATTGTTATTATTATTATTATTATTATTATTATTAATAATAATAATAATAATTGCAATCATAATAATGTTAATTATTACGTTAGAAAATGTGAAAAACTACAAACTACTAAAAATCTACATTTTGTTCCGACATTGAAAGAAGAGTGTCTCATCAGTTAGTCAACAATGATGGTAATAAACGTTTTTAGGAATTATTTATTTATCTATTATTTTTTATTATATGAAAACAAAACTTATTTTTATTTTTGGAAATTTCTTTACGCACAAGGTAAACAGATTTTAATAAAGAAAAGAGAATAAATAAAACGGAAAAGAAAGAAGTAATGGAACGATACAGAAGAAATAGAAAGTGAAAAGAAAAAGAAATGAGATAATGTAGAAAAGGAAGAGCAAATGAAAACGGCTAAAAAAAATCAAAATTAGGGCGGAAATGAATTGCAGACAGATACTGACATAAGTTACAATGTTGCGACTCAAATCTTTTGGCTTAACGGTAAAATGCAACCTCTGATTGGGAGGTTGTGAGGAGCATAGAACCACCTCTTAATTGCTGTTGTTTCCAGGGCCACCCTGACACAAAGTGGTAGCACTTGTTAGGGCCCCAGCTATGGGCGAATAGTTAACCTCTAAACTGGGATCAAAACATTATGAAATACTTTTATAAAAATATTTACCTAAAATAGACTTTTATAAAAAAAATAGAATATAGGTTTTTGAAGGAAAAATATTACTAACAATACATTTTTAAAGAAAAATTATTACCATAACACATTTTTGAATACAAAATTAGAAGACATTATCAGTTTGCTAAATAGAAAAAGAATAAAAACAAAAATTTTCATTATAATCTGACTAAATCAACCTTCTCACTATAACCGAATATTAATAAAATACCTTAAAACCCCACCTTTTTCACCTCAAATAACCCACAGAGGTGTTGATATGCCGTTAAGCAAAACTCAAACTCAAACTCAAACAAATAGAAATATTACTCACAAAACCTAAAATAAAAGAATATTTTTAAAAAATGCGAAGATATATCAGGTCGGTGCAAAAGTTTTTGCCAATTTAAAATTGTTCATCTTGAAGATGAAAAACTGTGTTTTTGAAAATCTTTATTCATAACAATGACGACCTTTTCTCGCTATAACTCTATTCCATCTGTCAACGAGCTTATAAATTCCTTTGGTTTTGATGTGAAATATGAATATAATTCATGTACAGTCTCCTCTCATGATGTTAACCGAAGGCCATCTAAATGGTTTTGTAATCCTCGAAATTAGTGATAATCCGAGGATTTAGGTTCAGGAGTGTTATGTCGTGAGTAAGAATAAATAACTCAACAACAGGAATAGGTTAAT